>JAOXJP010167172.1:0-12758 GCA_025762735.1 Platanus orientalis
TGATTGTTACTTTAACTAGTTGTTCTTTATATTGCTTGCAGGGTTGAGAGTGCCCATGCCAAGTTGAAGAGGCAATTAGGATCTAGTCAGGGCAATTTTGAGTCATTTTAGTCGAACGTACACAATATGCTCTTGTTGTAGCATATAGAAATCAAGGCATCATTTGAGAAATCAAAGATGGTCGTCCAACACAATTTCAGGTCGTCCGAGTTTAAAGAGCTTCATGGGAACGTCTCCATCACTGCACTTGAGAAGCTACGTGATGAGATAAAACAGGCTTCTTTTATCGAGATTGACTCATCTGCATGCTGGTGTCAGTTAAGACGCACCCACGACCTGTTATGTGTCCACGAAATTGTTGACCATAGTAGGCAGAGGCATCCAATCCCACTTGATTCTATGCATCCTTTTTGGCGCAAGTTTGATATGCTTCCCAGGGCGAACTAGAACAATACAAGTCAGGATGATATTCTTAGCGAGGAATTGGATTTGTTTAAACAGGTCTACGCATAAGCTGACCAGTCAGGCAGGACAGTAAATTAAGGGCGTTGATAAACCCAGAGTGTACACACATAGAAGAACTAGATATGAAGTCTATAATGCGAGGTAAGCCATATGGGAAGATGGATAAATCTACCCGATGTGAGCCTTTCGCATTTGAGAGAGTACCATTAGTACAGAATAACTACTCTCCGACGGGCACTGGTCCAGTGGATGTCGACCCTTTATAGTCAATCAGACCAACCCGACATAAAAAAGTGAAGGAAAAGGTAATAGTTTATATATTAAATATTACATATTAATTCTTATGATTTGTCATGCCGTTGTTGATCATGCATTATCCTTTCTATCATAGGTCATTCGTACGTCATTAGTTCGATCATTGTCCTATGATGCTTACATTATGTACTTTTCAACTGGTATACGTCCATTAATTCAGTATATTACAGATGTAGCAGCTGACGGAAATTACGGGTTCAGGGCGGTTGCTTGTTTGTTGGGCATGAGAGAGGATAGTTGGGCACAAGTCCGAGTAGACTTGTTACAAGAACTAGACAATTATAGACACTATTATGAGCCTATTTTTGGTGGGGTTAAAGCTGTGTAGAAGTTAAGATGTTGGATTACGTTCCTTAAGGAATGTCCCTCATACGAGTATTGGATGACCTTCCCAGAATGTGGCCACCTAATAGCCAACTATTACAATGTTGTAGTGTACCTTTTAAGTGCACGACAGTGTCTAACATTCCTGCCACTCCGATCTGACCCGTTATCCGCTGCCACCCGGAAGGAAGTTGCCATAGGCTTCGTAAACGAGAACCACTTTGTACGTGTAAATATTAATACATAGGGTGCTATTACAGTTAATCATTTTTAGCAGTGTTTAACTTCATTGTTTGTTATGCATGCAGGTCTTCCTCGTGCTGAGTCATCCTATCCCACCCATCACGACACTTTGACATAGATACTAGAGCGATAATGCGTTGGGATGGACACTACATTCGTACAAATCAAGAAGTCATGAATTCCGATGTGTTATTGGAGATGATGTAGTGACACAGGAGACGGTTGATTTGATTGACGTCTGACACTCGCACAATGTATTGATTGTGCAATTTTGTATTAACAACATCTATATCTAATCGATAGGGATGACCCCATCTTTTAGTGCATGGTTTTAAAGTATAAAAATGTAATCATAATAACAAGTAAAGAAGGAATGCCAACAAACAAAACTGGCTATTATATAAACCAAAACAAAATAATACAATGTATGAGGGGCCTCATCCCTTTTAAAGTACAAAATACAACTCGTCAAACTAAAAAAAGGATAAAAAACTATGTCTCTGTGGTCCCTGTGGTCTCTCTGATCAGCCTCTTCTGTTTGTATGTCGTCGGAGCCGTTGTGGGCTTGCCAAAATAGGTCAGGATATCCCAGGTCCGCCTGAAAGCATCCATCCTACTAGTGTGCCAGATTGTCACAGAGTGATCCTCCATGACTGGTCTAAGTACAGACTTGACTAGCTCAAGACGCTGAAAAAATCACAGATAAATATAGTATAAGTTACAATGAAAAAAAAAACTAAAATATGAGAAATTCGAATGTTGAAATGATCTACCTCCTCTGCTGTCAATGACTGCCCATAGCTCATCTGCACAAGCTGTGATGCTCCAATTAATCTATCGTCTGGGTTCTACACGTATCGATGTGTTACGCGTGCATACCAGTCCATATAGTCAGGTGCACAATCGTCGAAAAAACATGAAGGCAGAGATCGATGCTCGATTTAGAGTACATGGCTTCGCCATATCGCCCATACCTTCTTATAAAAATGGTAACTGGGTCGGTATGTTGTTGCAGATGAACCCCATACTCGCTGTTCCGAGGACAATGGGGTAGATGGTATAATCTATTATCTCCCAAACTGCCTCAAAACCCGCATCGGATGATTGGGTTCCACGATCTTAAGGCATTTAAGCATGCCACGGTAGAATGCAATATTAGGCAATGGGTGATATTGCTTGCAATCTTCATATGGTAACCATGTAGCTTGCATAAGTTAACATATACGTCAAACAAATACAATACAAGAACATAAAAAATATACATCAAATAAATAAAAGACAAGTACATAAAAAAGTATTGACCTATACTATATAAAAATAAACATATACATCAACGAAGCCCTATGCATCGATGGTCTCCTGAAGTGCCATCACATTTTTCGTAATACCACCCGTCTCCCTGCGTAGCCTAAAATGCCGGATGCTTGTGTCCAGAGGCTGACATCTAATGTTTTGGAGTGGAGCAATGCTGGAAAAGTGCTCATAGATCCACCCCTCTAACAATGTAAGGTACCCAACAATCTGCTTCACACTTGACCTACTAGCAAACCCTAGCTGTCGATATAAATATGCCAATGTAGCGGCTCCCCATGCATAAGTATGTATGCTATCTAGATCCTTTAAGCAGTGGAGGTAATCGACTGGCACACGAGTCCTTGTTTTATCAGTAAATAGGGTGCACCTGAGCACATAGAGCAAGTATGCCCTGGCAGAGCATCTGATCACCTCCGGATCACTACAATTAGTCACCCCATTGAATCTCGATCATAGCCACTCTAACCTGACTGAGCAACCACTGGCTAATCTCAACTCATCGCAAGCCTCCGTTGCCGTCACTTAAAGTGTACGAGATAATAGAGTCACAGCATCATCATCATCATCATCTTGTAGGCTATGGGAGATGGTCCTCCCAACCATGGGAATAACAAGTAGGGCGCTGACATCATCTAACGTGATGGTCATCTCCCTGAACGGCATATGGAACGTGTTCGTCTCGGGGTACCATCGCTCGATAAATGTAGTGATAACGATGTGGTTCATAATCTGGTATGTACTGTGAACCAGTGGAAGTAGTCCAGACCGCTAAATGAATGCCCTCCATAAACTATTATCCACATCTTGCTGCTGGTACTTCCACTCAACCAACTTCAATCTATGGCTGACCAACTTCAGTAATGGCCGCTCCTGTAATTGAAACAAATACTATAAGTATGCCGGATATTATTAATGAGTATAAATTTTTAATCTTAATAATATTACTTGATGCTGCCATATAAGTACATCAACATGTGTGGAATAGTTGATAAGAATTGTCGGGTTAGCAGGCATTCCAGGGACAGACGCCTCTATGTCATCCTCAGTAACATCCGACACCTCTCCTCTAGTATGGTCATCTACTACAGCCTCTGCGTATGAGCGATTGGTAGATGCAAGTTGTGTGTGTGTGTGTGTGACTGGTAGATGCCTCATGCCTAGATGGGCCTACCCTCTCTATAGCCCGACGCTGACAGGTAGATGCAGTCAGAACAAAATACTCGTCTCCTGCATCTATAGCAGACACAAATGTCATTCGATATTCGATTAAATACACAAATTCAAATACGGTATGCCTTATCTAATTCGTATTCGATTTGCTGACAACCTAGTCAAAGTGTTTTTTTCAAAAACAAAATTTTAATTTATTTTTAATTTTTTTATAGTGTTTAGTGCATGGTTTTTATTATTAATGTTTTTTTTTTGGGCGTTCGGACTGTGGATGCCGAGTCAAGGCGCTCAGTTGGCCTGGCCGTGCGGGGGCTACCTTGCTCGGCTGAGCTGGCCGAGCGATGCCCTCTTACTCGGCACCCACAGTCCGAGTGCCTTACAGGAAAAAAAAAACTCACCTCTTCTGTCGGCCGATAATTGTCCACTTCGTGTACGGGGTCGTCCACCACCTCGTGTACGAGCCATATTGAAAGATTGAGAGACAAAGTGAATGGGAGATTGAGAGGGAACGTGAAGAAGAGGGAGAAGACTTGAAATACAAACGAAGGGGGAGAGAAAGGCGAAGAGAGGGAGAAGAAGTCAGATAATCAAGGAGAGTGATTGTGCAGTAGAGGGATAACGTTCGGCGGCGAGTGAGGGAGAGGAAAAGCTCTGCTCGGCGGCGGTTCTATTCACGGGAGAGGGGAAGGAACTGTGGGATTGGAGATGAGAGATGCGAGGTCTGAGAGTTCTCCTTCGTTAAAAATAGAGGTGTGGGATAAAGGGTATAATGGGGAAAAGACGGGGTAAGATCAAAATTTTTTGAGGTGAAATCAACAAGAAGTAAGTGTGCGGGGAGTTCAAAAATATTTGAAGTGTGACTAGCAGCTCCCATTTTAAAATGGAGGGTGGAAAAAATTTTTGGTAGACTGGATCCTCTTTGGCCACCTGTCTATAACAGGTGGCAGGACACTATTAGAGGGAAAATGTGAATTATGATTTTTGAAAAATACAATTTACTTTTTCCCACCAATCATCTTCTGCCGCCTATCAGACGACAGGAACTTAACGGTCATCATCCCCATTAATTAGTCATTAATTAGTCATAGGCTGGCAGGAGAAGATTCTTTGCGAAGTGCCATTAGAAGGGGGCGATATCCTCTGGGTCTCTTTCACAGCGCACAGATCCTTTTATTATTATTATTTATTTATTAGATACACCTGTTTGGTTTTTTTTTTTTTTTTTTTTTTTTTTTGGGGTTTTTACATAAATTCTACGACGCGACTCGAACGAATTTGTCCGGTGCCATATCGTCTCCGTCTATTCCAACGCAACAACCCTAACCCTCTGTTAATCACTCCATCTCTCCTCTCTCTCTCTTCTGATTCAGATTCAATTCGCAAACCGAGGTAATTCAGTTTTTTTTCTTTTTGTTTCTATGTAACGAATTGAAGATCAGCGGTGATCTCATGGATGTATTCCCCATAATTCTCGCTTCTTTCTCTTCAATCAAACGAAGAATTTTGGTCGGAAATATTTATTCTATAATATTAGAATCCAGGGATTGTGTTTTATCTGGTAGAATTGGTTGATTGGTAAGTTCTTGATTTTTCCTATTTCTGTCATTAGGTTTTAAAGAAGGTCCGTCCTTTGGAAATTTTCTAAGTCTCTGATTCATATTACATAATGTGGTTTGGTTTGAATAAAAGTTAGAAGATTTTTTGATGTAATCGGAGAAATGATGGATGATGTTCTTGTTATATGATGTTGACGATCGCTGTTGGGGTAATAGGATTAAGTTGAGTTTACGACATGGAATTTTCAGAAAATGGATATTTCCTGTTTGAAAACTCTAAATTTACTTGGTTCAATCGTCATATCCTTATCATGTTGTGTCATCTGGAGTATTGTGATTGTTTTCGGTTGTCTCCTGGTTGGGTACATCGATTATCTTATGAGGAAACGTTATCTTGTAGGAGGATCATGGGGTGCTTGTTTTGAGAAATTTGTTGAGGGTGAGAAGCATTTGAATAGACTTTAGTTGTTGGCGAGTGGCAGTTCTTACAAATTTAGGACAAGGAGGTATAACAATATGTGAAGTCCCCTGATATTTATTTTGTTGCCTGTTCTAGTTTATAGAAACATCTAGTTCCTAGATCGGATAATGCAGAATTCTCGAAAACAGGCTAAATTTACTGAGTTCAGAAGTCCTTCTTGGAGTCAGCTGTAATAACTGGCAGTAGGACTAAAAGAAGATTTGAAGTGAGGGAAGCTCTTCGGTTATAATTTATTTCTACACCTAAGTATTAGAGCACAAAATTTATGGGGTATGAAGACCGCTATGCAGATTAAATGCCTGTTAATTTTACATATATTTTTTTTCTTCTACTTAAATTCTTTTTTGATAATGTGCATCTGAATAAACTGTCCGTTATCTTTCAGCTGCAATGGCATCTTCTGCAGACTCATGGATGAGGGAGTTAAATGAAGCATCAAAGCTTGCTGATGATATAAATGGCATGATTTCTGAACGGAGTTCTTTGCCCCCATCAAGACCAGATACACAACGTCATAAATCTGCCATTCGGAGAAAGATTACTATTCTAGGGACCAGACTAGATAGTTTGCAGTCCGTTTTGTCAAAGCTACCTACCAAGCAGCCCATGTAAGTGTTTTAGCCCGAGTTGTATCGTTATATGTAAGAGAATAACCTTTGTCTTGGAGTAACGTAATTAATGATTTTGCAATTTCATTTAGTGCTAGTTTATTTGCAGATTTTTCTTTCCATTTTTTTGGTAGATATTTCTTTACATGGTAATCATAGTAACGTTTCTCCTGATATCTGAGGATATATGCACCAGTACTTGGTTTAGTCTTTTTATGTTTGCTGTATGAAAAGCATTGAAGCTTTGACAACTGTTTTATAGCAAATGTAACTGCAAATCTGAATGGGTGACCGGAACTTTCGGTATTGGAGGGGACCACCTCCATGGGTGGGGTCTCTCAATGGTGGAAAAATACTCATTGGGAGGAGTTTCGAGGTTCTAGAAAGTCTTCTCCCTGTAGGGAATTGAAGACTTATAAAGATGTGGTTATGGAAAGTTTGGTTTGGCCTTCTTCTTAGGGGCCATAGGTGGTGAAGAAGAATGGTCAAGCGATGATCTCATTTTGGAAGGAGATTTGGATGACCGTCTGGAGAGGCTGAAAGTGTGCTTGGTCGGAGGAGTTGTCGGGGATAACCCCAGCTCCTTCGCCTTGAGGGAGTGGGGAAAAAGGGCATGGCGGATAGGGGGAGCTTCAAGTGAGGCGGATACCGAAGGGGATATTCCTGTTTCACTTCCCTTCGGCTTTTGAAGAGGAAAGAGTTTTGAGAGATGGCAAAAAGGATTGGCAAGGGGGACATATCCTGCTGGATGTGTGGCATCCTACAACAGGATGTAGATGGACCGAAATGGAGGAGGGAAATATTTAGGTATGTGGGTTGCCATTGCACTTGTGGGGCCGGATTACATTTGAGAAGATCGATGAGCTATGTGGAAGCTTAATTGACTACGAAATTTGTGACCCAGGGTTGGTGGAGTGGGTTGTTCTGAAGGTTCTCAAGCAGGAAATTGTGCTTGACTATGTGTGGTTATCTAATGAGATGTTGGTGAACCAAATTCATTTATGGAAGCAGGAGCTCCCAAGAGCTTTTCCGGCGGCGGCGTGGGATAACTACCAGGAGGGAAGGGGGAGGAGGAAGGAGAGGACACGTGGGGATGCACGAGAGGGAGCGGAAAGGCGGGAAGTTTTTAATGATTTAAAATTCGAATCCTCTACTTCGATGTCTAACATCCTGCGCCAAAGGAGAAAGGGCAGCTGGCAGAGGGAAAAAGGAAGATGAATGGTGAACCGGGGGTCTAGGGGGTTTAGGGAGAATGGAGTGAATCGGAATTTTAAACAAGGGCTTGTTAGATTTAAATAATCGGGGGCAAAAGAAGTGGGCTGGTGGGCTGCCTATGGGTCGTGATGTAAATGCTAGGAGGCCATCCAGTCTTGGACCTTTAATTAGAGGCAGGCGGGATGGGCCGGACCCTAGGGACAGCTCCTTAATGCGCTAGTCCAAGCCTAAGTCGAATTGGGGGTATCATGGGGCAAGCATGAAGAAAGGAAAAGGAGATAAAGTTATAGAAGGAGGCTTCATTTGTGGAAACAAGGAGGGTTACGAATGGAGAAGAAAAAATGAGACTACAAATTAGGGGGTGTCGGCTCCATCAGTTTTGACAAGGAAACAAGCTGAGGGTATTACCTTTAAGGAGATTGGGGCTTAATTGAACAAGGAAAGAGATCACCATCTGGTTGGAAAAGGGAAAGCAAAAATGATCCCTAGGGATTCGTTTGGGGATGACGATGATTGGGAGGAGGGTTTGGAGGATTGTTTGGATAAGGGGTGGCGAAATAATGAGGCGCTAGGGTCAGGAGGTGACTGCAACAAGTCCAAATTCATTGATCATCATCTTGATTGGCGCAATCATCACGGCGACTCAGGGGGTTCTTATGGGAAGAGTGGAGTAGGTAATTCTTAGCCAATCATTGTTAACAAGAAGTTTTAGGGGGACTTCTCAACAGAGGGGTTGATTGTGGAGCACCATATGGGGGAAGAGATTTTCAAGGCGAGTGGTGAGGATGATTTGATTTTGGATGCTGATCTGATTTTGATGTTGCCTCCTTATCACCAATCTGATTGGGTTATTAAAAAGGTGGCTGAAGTTAAATGAAGGTTAGGGTACTCCTACAAAGAGATGAAGCAGTGGGTTAGAGATTTTTTTGGGAAATTGAGAGAAAGCGTAGTTGGAGTCCGCGAAGGCCTAGGAATATGCTTCACAATTCTTCGGGGGAGGGGGAAGAAAGGCTAGAGAACTTAAAAACCTGCATTCGGACGTGAACTATAAAGGAAGGGGCTGGGGGAGAAACATGAGATGTGGGCATAGAGGAGCAAACCAATCTGACTCTTATGATGAAGGTAAGTATCTATATCTAGAATGTTAGGGGGTTAGGGAGGATGGAGAAGAGGTGGGGGGGTCAGAGACATGCTGAAAAGATGGAAGTTTGATTTGTTTTCTTTGTAGGAAACAAAAATGCAAGCTATTGATAGAATAATGAGGTTGGATCTATGGGGTAGGAGATTGTTTGAGTTTGTTCATAAACTGATTGTTGGTAGGACGAGGGGAATTCTTGTGGCGTGGAATTCCAATGTTTTGGAGGTGGTTGCTTTGTAGGAATAAGGATGATGATGGGCTGTGGGCGTTCTCTAGGGTTTATGGTCCTTGTGACCATGCTGATTTTCTGCATTTGTGTAGGGATCGATCCCTTTGACAAGTGCCTTGGTGTGCAAGGGGATTTCAATGTCATCAGATATCCAGAGGAAAGGCTAGGGGAGACTAGATTATCTCTCCAGATGAAGCAATTTAATGAAATGATTGAGGAGCTTGAATTGGTGGATCTTCCGCTTAGTGAGGCCTTATTTACTTGGACCAATAACCAGAATAGGCGGGTGAGTAGCAGGTTGGATAGATTCCTTTTTACTTTGATGATTGTTTGGATGTTGCTCCGATGTTTACTCAGGAGGCTCTTCCAAGCCCGGGTTCTGTTCACATTCCGATCATCCTCCAACCAAATTTTGTTCAGTCGGCTCTGCATCGTTCAAATTTGAATTAATGTGGTTGGAAATTTTGGGGTTCATTCAGAAAATTAAAGGTTAGTGGGAGGCAAATCCTATAGAGGGTTCAACTAGTTTCGAATTTACCTAGAAATTAAAGATGCTTAAGTACTGGGTTCTAAGGTGGAAAAAAGAGGAATTTGGGGGAATCGAATTAAGAAAGGTTGATTGTTTACATAAGTTGGATGTTTATGAGAAGAAGGATATGTTGGGAGGTTTGGAGGAGGATGAGTTGATTGCCAAGTTGAATGCTAAGTAGGAGTACCATAGGCTTCTCAGAATGGAGGAAATATCTTGGAGGCAGAAATCAAGGTTGATTTGGCTTAAGGAAGGGGATAAAAATACCAAATTCTTTCATAAGATGGCAGGTTGGAGAAACTCAATCAACTTTGTACATAGGTTGAAGGTGGACGGTGAATGGATTTATGATCAAATGCAAATTCGGGATTCAACTGAGCAGTCTTTTGTTGATATATAGACATATTTACATCTTATTAGACTGATTATAAAGGGGGTTGATTTTGACCATATAATTGAGGATCCAAGACAATGGATGAAGAAACCGTTTTCTAAAGAGGAAGTTAGAAGAGCTCTTAATAGAGTATGGAGGAGGAAAAGGCTCGGGGTCCGGATGGGTTTCCAACCAAGTTTCTGAAAGTTTGTGGGAAGGGACATGATGGAGATGTTCAAGGACTTCCATTCTAAGGACCAATAGTGTAAAAGTTTGAGTGTTACTTTTATCACTCTCATTCCTAGGAAGAAAAATGCTTTAGAATTAAAGAATTACAGGTCTATTAGTTTGGTGGGGTGTTTGTATAAGCTTTTGACTGAGACTCTTGCTATTTGCTTTAAAGCGGCCTTTTCGCAAGTTATTTCAGAATTATAACATGCTTTTTTGCTAGGGAGATAGATGTTGGATTGTGTTTTATTGGCAAATGAGTATATTGATTCTATGGTGAAGGTTGAATGGGCATGGGTGGTTTGCAAAGTGGACATGAAAAATGTTTATGATCATGTAAATTAGGGTTATGTGGACTGAGTTTTGGACCAAATGAGTTTTGGTGGAAAATTGAGGAATTTGATGAAAATTTGTATTTTTTCTCCTTCATTTTTGATATTGGTGAATGACTCTCCCAAAGGTTTTTTCAAAGGTGGGCGTGGCCTAAGGCAAGGTGACCCGTAATCTCCTTATCTTTTTATAATGGTAGCAGAACTTTTGGGTATAATGATTGCCAAGGCAGAATCTGTGGGTTTGGTGGAAGCTTTCTCCCTCAATGGTGTAGAGCCGACAATTCCTTTTATCCAGTTTGCAGACGACTCCCTTTTTATGATGAAAGCTGAGGAGGAGGGTGTGAAAAATTTGCGATGTGTGCTTTTGATCATGGAGGCAGTCACAGGGCTAAAGGTGAACTAAAGCAAGTCTTCCTTAAGTTCGGTTGGGGCTGTTCACAATGCAACGAGGTTTGCGGAGGTGTTGGATTGTGAGGTGGTCAATTTTCCAATCTTGTATCTCGGGGTTCCTCTTGGAGCTAAATTTTCCTCTTCGGCTTATTTGGAACTTGGTTATTGAGAAAATGAGTAAAAAGTTATCTTCATGAAAATGAAAATATTTATCAAAAGGGGGTAAGCTGGTGATGCTCAAAAGTGTCTTGGTAAGTATCCCCATGTATTTTTTGTCACTCTTCCAAGCCTCGAAGTCGGTGGTGTACGTGCTTGAAAGGATGCAGAGGGATTTTCTTTGGGGCTCTTCTCAAACCCAAAAGAAGATTGATTAGGTTGGTTGGAAGGATGTTTTTATGCCGCAGGAGCAAGGTGGCTTGGGTTTAAGATCCTTGCAATTTACCAATAGAGCCCTTCTTAATAAGTGGTTGTGGAGGTTCGGAGTTGAAAAGAATGCATTACAGAGGAGGGTAATTGTGGCTAAGTATGGGGAGGATCGTCTGGGTTGGACTTGTAGGCACCCGGAGGGGGCTATGGGATGTGGAGTTTGGAAGAGTATCAGTAAAGGGGAGGATGAGTTCTTCAGGTGGGTCAAATTCAAAATCAACAATGGGGAAAATGTGAGATTTTAGCATGATCCTTGGTGTGGTAGAGAGTCTCTTGTTAACCTCTTCCCGAATTGTTACAACCTGGCTGTGAATAAATGGGTGACGATCAAAGAGCATATGATAAGATCTAGAAGTTTTTGCTCATCGAATATTCAGCCTATAATAAATTTAAATGATTGGGAGATTAAGGAGATGGGTCGATTATTGGCGCTTTTGGATGGCCATGCCCTTGGGGATGGGGATGTGCATGATAAATTGATTTGGCTTTTGGATGAAAACAATGGTTTTTTTTGTGAAGTCTATGTTTGAAGTGTTGGCCCCTTCGAATCAAAGCTCTTTCCTTGGGGATTGCATTTGGAACCCTGCTATTCAAACCAAAGCTTCATTTCTCTTGTGGGAATTATGGTGGAACAGGGTCTGTACAATTGATAACTTAATCAGAAGAGGTATGTATATACCTAATCGGTGTTACTTGTGTGCAGGAGATGTAGAGTTTGCAAATCATCTATTTCTTCACTGTCAGTGGGCTAAACTTTTTTGTTCTTATTTCTTGGGCTGGTTTGGGGTTTCTTGGATGCATCTAGAGTCTATCAGGAATCTTCTTACTAGGCCAAGGCCTCGAGGTTAGATCTCCTTTGAGTCGCCAAATGTGGTCAGTGCTTTTGGCAGCAGTGTGTGGGGCAATTTAGGAGGAGCGTAATAGAAGATTGTTTGAAGATAGTGCTTTGGAGAAGCAGGAAATTCTGGATCGTATTCTATACAGAATTTTTGACTGATTATTTGTTGGTCAGTGGAGGAAGGGCCCTTCCCTTAGCTCTTAGATGGTCGACTAGGATGCCTATATTTTCCAGTCTTAGCAAGCTTTTTTTCCTTCTTTCTTTATGTTGGTTTGTCGCTTGCTTCTTTTGGTTGCTTGTTTGTTCTTGATTTGATTG
This sequence comes from Platanus orientalis, assembly GCA_025762735.1. Taxonomy (NCBI): domain Eukaryota; kingdom Viridiplantae; phylum Streptophyta; class Magnoliopsida; order Proteales; family Platanaceae; genus Platanus; species Platanus orientalis. The sequence continues at coordinate 12,493 of JAOXJP010167172.1, forward strand.
TCTTTAAGCATTTCTCATGCAGTAGATGGCTTCTCTTGAATGAATTACTTTACCTTTTCAAAAAAGAAAAAGAAAAGAAGCAATGGGTATTCTATGAGATTCTTGTTTGTCCTAAAGTGATCGGTTCTACGCCAACTGCTATTTTATGCTCCTCTTTAATTGGTGAATTGATGTGGGTAACATTATGCGACTTATGTATGTGCCACCACATAAGAGAGCAAGGTTCAAGTCTTATGTTATGTATGGATTCTTTTAATTATTTAAGG
>JAOXJP010167183.1:0-12758 GCA_025762735.1 Platanus orientalis
TAATTTTAAAATAATTAGTATATTATATATAATAAATATATATTATATATATAAAAGTGTGGGCCTCGGGCCGGGCCTCGGTAAGCCCAAGCCCGGCTCAATAAAAGTGCGGGCCTCGGGCTCTCGCCGGGCCTAGCTCGGGCCAGGCTTTTTCGGGCCAATTTGAGGGCCGGGCTCGGGCCGGCCCGGCCCATGCCCACCCCTAGTCTTGATGCCTAAATGCTATTATGCTGTCCTTATGCCATCAAATGACCCGAGTCAAAATTTGGGTGCTGACAATTCCTAAGTTTTGTTCTTCAAAAAAATCCCAAAATCTTTGCAAAACCTAGCTTTTCCTCTCCCTTATTTTCTTTTCTCTTCTTCTTACTCTTTAATCTTTTTCTAGGATTTTTAGATCTCTTTAGATTAAAATCTATCTATTTTATAGACCCACACAAGGTCCCATGCAAATTAGAAACCTAAAAGGTGAAGGAAAAGTCACTATGCAACTTTCCTATTCAAACCCAAACCCGGGCGATTGATCGAGAGGTGCCTGATTGATTGGGCTACCAAGCCAATGAATTAGGCATCCCCCTGATCGATCGGGCCTCCTTGGCTGATCGATCGGGGGTCCTCCCTATCGATCGAGCTAGAGCCCCATTGTTCTGACTTTTTTCCCTTGGACCCTTGCTTAGTAAATCACCTGTAACTTTCTCGTTTGGTGTCCTTTTTGCTCGTTGTTTATTTCATTGGATTTAAAACTCCCATACCTGTCCAATGAAATAAATTTTACTTATATATTATTCCTACATTTTCATTAGTGTCTCTAAAGTTATGTCAATTTATAGATTAGTATGTGTGCATTTAAATAGTTCTAAGCGTGTATGAAACATATATTATGCGTGTATAGTATAAAAGCTGTCACATGTGCAAGATATGTGTGAACATGTGTGGGGTGTTATAACCATAAAGTATTTTTTACCACCTAGACTCTTCGTTCTTGTTGGACCAGCCAAGTCCATATAGAGAAACTCTAGAGGCTTAGATGTCCTTATTTGATTACTCTTCTTATGAGGGACTCTAGTTTGTTTTCCCATTTGACAACCTTTGCACATATGGTTGTCAATCTTGGTTAATCTAGGCAAGCTCTTGACTATTTCTTTCTTGCTTAGCATAGATAAGTCTCTAAAGTTAATGTGACCTAACCTTTGATACCAAAGATTTGTCTTATCCTTTTGAGAGATAATACATGCTCCCAACTCTTGCTTGTTGGGTTATATGACATAACAATTGTTGTTTGTCCTTAGCCCTTTGATAAGGATTTTTTCTCTTTCCTTGTCCTTAATTTTACACCCATCCTTTACAAAGTGTACACCATATCCTTTATCACATATTTGGTCTTATGCTAATTAGATTGTGCTTTAGGCCTTATACATAAAGGACATTGGTAATAGTGGGTATACCGGGGACCTCTACGATTCCCTTAACAATGATTTTAACCATGTTTCCATCACCAAAGATGACACTCCCACCTTGAGCTTCCTTAAGTTTGACAAACGATGATCTATCCCCGATCATGTGTCTAGAGCACCCACTATCAAGATACCACATTGATGTGCTCCCGGCTCTTAGAGCTGTGTGGATGACTAAGCATTTAAGCTCATCCTTCCTAACCCATATTTTCTTAACCCAAGGTTATTTTAGATTTTTCTTTACTGCATTCTGTTGTTGGGCTAAGTCCTTTTGAAGGTTCCTATTTTCTACATTTTGAAAATAGTTCCTCTTGTTAACACTTTTCCCATTCAATGATTTTGAAAATAGTTCCTCTTGTTAACACTTTTCCCATTCAATGATTTTAGTGAAGTTTTGTGTTTTTGGGATTTAATGTCATTCATCCTCTTTCTACAATCAATTTTGATATGTCCTTCTAGACCACAATAGTAGCAAGAGTAGATTGGTCTTTAATGGACATAGGGTTATGATTATCTCATCCTAGAAGGTTCAACATTAGAGGATTGTTGGGTTCTTCTAGGTTCATAGGATTGGATTTGTTTCCTCCTTTTTGGCTAAGCATGAGAGGATTGTTTGGTTCTTCTAGCTTGCTCATTGGGATTTTTAGAAGTAGAGACATTTCCTTAGAATCCTCTAGAGGAAGAAGCCTTGTTGGCTTGAAAATTATTTTATGCCACTTTAGCATAGGAATAAGGTTGACATTTTGGCTTTTCCCAAGTTCTACCTTGCTTCAAGGGTGCCTTTCCCTTGAAAGAGGCATTTTGTTTCCTCTCAACCCTATTGGACCTTTGAGAAGGTCCTTGAGATGTCACTTTCTCACCTCTATGAGAGGCTTGTACATTAGCCTTTCCCTTAACTTTCACAAAGGCATTCTTAGGCTTTTGTGTGGAGGAAGTGTGATTGACTTCGAAATTGAATCCAAGTCCTCTCATGTCCCTATGATGTTTTTCCATGGTGATCATCCTCTCAAACTTGTTATTTCCTTGCGTAAACATAAAAATTGACTTTCTTTTGTCCTACTTAAGCTCTTTGATTTGCTTGAGGTATTCTAGAGACTTTCTTGTGAGTTGAGCACAAGTTATATTTAAGGCATTGTTTCTCTCATTTAGGGAGTTCACTTGATTTTCTAATTCAAGTATAAGAGAATCATCATTGCTCATCTCATCCTCATCACTTTCTAGAGACTTGAGCTTCTCCTCAAATTCTAGAATTTTCTTAGATAATTTCTCATTATCCTCAAGAAGTCTCTTCTTATAATTTCTCTTATTGTCTTTTTCAAGACATTGGAATGCTTTTGCTTCACTAAACTTATTTTCTAAATGTGTTATTTTAAACTCATTTCTTCTTTAATTCTTAGAAGCAAGGAGTTTTCATTGGAAAATTCTTTTTCTCTTTCACTTTTCATAGGAAATTCTTGTTGGAGCTTGAAGATTGTTTCTTCTAAGGAATTAGACTTGAGAGTCATTTCCTTGATTTTATTTCTTAGAAGTTTGTTTTTCTTCTCCAACTCAACACTTTGGAGGAAGAGGTTGTCAAAAGCTTTTTGGATGTCATCCTCCTTTTCCTCATCATCTCTTTCTTCTTTACTTGAGTCACTTGCATTACCAAATGAGTTTGAGGGAGAGTCATAAGCCATAAAGGCTTTGATCTCTTGTGAAATATCCTCTTTAGTACTTTTGGTTTCTTGTTCCGATTCATCATAATCATCATCCCAAGTAGTAACCATTACCTTGCTTTTTGGCTTATAGTTCTTGTTCTTCCTATTGTTGTAATCTTTGGCAATATATCCTTAACCTTTGCATTCATAGCAAATGGGAGGCTCCCTAGAAGAATCATTATTCTTCCTAAAGTTAGGATATGCTTTTCTAACAAATTTATTCTTGGAGTAATCTCTAGTATTCCTATGAAAGAACTTTTGAACCTTTTAGCCACAGGGGCTAATTCATCATCGGACTCCTCATTGGATTTGGAATCTTCTTCCACCTTAAAGGAAATTCCATTTTTCTTGGTGGTGACTTTGATGGAGGCTTCATATGTTTGAAGTGAACTAATCAAATCTTCAAGCTTCATAGCTTCAATGTCTTTGCTCTCTTCAAATGTCGTCACCTCAGGTCTAAACCTTTTAGGTAAGGACCTAAGTACTTTTCAAACCACTTTAGGTTCTTTGATCTTCTTTCCTAAGCTTCTTGTAGCATTCACTAGGTTTGATAACTTAGTATGGAATTGAGAGATCTCCTCATCTTACTCCATCCTTAGTGCTTTAAATTTGTGAAGTGTACATTTATAGTTTGAACATCTTCATTGCACTGGTTCCCTCATGAGTGACTGGAAGAAGGTTTCATGCCTCCTTTGCCATTTTTAAGTGGACAATCCTCTTAAACTTATTGGGAGAGAGTCCACTAGCAATGGCGTTTAATGCCTTGAAGTTGAACTTGTGGGCATCTCCCTCGGTAGTGGTTCACTCACTACAAGGCTTATTTGACGGTGTGTAGCCATCTACCACCGAGCCCCAAACTCTATGATCAAAGGCATTGAGAAAAAATCTCCATAAGAGATTTTCAATAGTCATAGTCACTTCCATTAAAGAATGGATGTCTGATAATCGACATACTATTTCTTGGCCATTTAAGGATTTTCTAGTAGTCTAACTAAGATTCTTTCTGGGATTCAAGGTTGGGACTAACTCAGGTTATTAGGCCTTATATGAGCAACCTTGCTATGATACCAATTGAAATTCTACGTGTGATAATCCTAGAGGGGGGTGAATAGGATTTTATAAAATTTTCTTAATTCTTTTTACCCTAATCTTAATTCTAGTGAGTTAAATGTTGATGTTCAATTTTAATTTAACTTAATTGATGTGTTTGGTGCTCAAATGCTCATGTTTTCAAGTATGGAAATATAAATTGACAATCACATAAAGATCACACACCACAACACAAGATGAATAGTGGTTTGGTCACACCGCGGCCTATGTCCACTTTGAACTACTCAATTTTATTAATTAATCACAATGATTACAAGGAATGAGTAAACCTTAAATTACATGTATGGTGTCTCTGGCAAGCATGACCTTGGTTGTCTTCGAGCTAAGGTCTTGCAATTCGTCACAGGACATCTCCCACTGTTGACACAAGGGTGTAAGGTATAGAATACCAAAATTGTTCTTAATAACTGAATATGGTAGTTTTGGTCCAAGTAAGGGAATTGATGTCCCAAAATATAATGTGGCTCTCAATAGCCAAATATGCCAATATGGTCAAATAAGAGAAGATAAGTCCCAATGTAGAGAGTGACACTCAATAGCTAAATATACCAATATAGTTTGGTCTCTACCTAAGCAAATGGAGTGTGTGAATGCCTCTAATGAAGGCCAATAAGCATAAGTAATCACACAACTATGAAAACCTCTGTGAAGGCAAGTATAAGTGCAACACAACAAGGACAATATCTCTTAGAGGTGAGTTCTCCAAGGATTCGCAAGTATAGTAGTGGTCTAAGTAAATAATATGTAAAGCCAACCACAAAACTATATGTAATGAAAGTAAACTCCAAAATATGTTGCTAAAGCTTTACCTTAACCTTGAGGTTAAGAGTTCGTATGCTTGGGAGTGAAGAGCCAACCGTCCTTGACCTTCCTCATCTCTTCTTTTGCAAATGAGCATTCTAGCTCATGAGAGAGAGAACCAACTCTCTTTTTCTCCTCTAGATGCTTGAAGCTTGAGTAAACGTGTAGAGAGAACATAAAGCTTGTAGAGCTTAAGAATACCTAAAAACCTTTCTCTTTTTTTTTTCCTTTGCAAAACCCTTAGGTTTAGAATAGAAAAAAATACTCTTTTACATGGGTCATGGCTCACCATAACCCTTGGATGAGCATCATCCGAAACGGGCAAGTGACTTGGAGAGTACATTTCAATTTTGAAATTTCTGCCCAGGTTGGAGTGCTCCATAGTGGAGTGCTCTACCAGTTTTGGAGCGCTTTACTGGGAGCAACTCTGCAGGAAATGGAATTCGTGATAGTTGGTGGAGTGCTCCGACGCACTTTGGAGCACTACAAATTAAAGAGCATACAACTCTTAGTTTGGTTAGAGCACTCTAACTCCATTTTGGAGCACTCCACCACTTTGGAGCGCTTCAACTCCACCTTCCCCGTTTTTTCACAAAATGCCTCTAAGGCACTCTCCAACCACTTGGGAGGTGTGCTAGGGGATCTTGAGGATCTCTAAGTGTATACTTACCCTCTTTACCTTTTGCGAATGCGGAAGTACGTGAATGAGGTGAACATGTGGCTCTGGTCCTCACATGATTCTGGCTTTCTTCCTTGGAGCTTTCTTGGTCCTCGAAGATAGTCTTCATGCACAAGAGATACAAGAACCTCCTAGACTCTAACTTGAACATGTCAAGCCCTAGTATATCAACCCATGTATGAAACTACTCATGAAATCTACAACATGTACATTTACAGGAAACATAGGGAAATTACCTCAAATAGAATGACTGCACTATGCTGAAGAGGATCACATTGTATGGATTCCTTATCCAGGAGGAAATTTCATAACAACATTAGCCTAGAAAACCATATATAACCCTTCTTCAAAGGTGGAATGGTGGAACATATTGTGGTTTCCTCAACAACATCCCAAAGCATATTCATTGTGTGGTGTGCCTTAACTAAAAGACTTCCAACTCAGAGCTGACTATATAAACTCAAAATCCTCCAAGCATCCCAATGTTGTTTATGCTGGAACAATAGAGAAAAATTTAAAACACTTGTTTTTTAGTTATGTTTTTATGGGTACAATATGGAGACATATACTATTGATGCTGAGTCCAAGAAGAAGAAGACTAAAGCCTCTACATGTTGAAGCGCAATGGATTAAAAACAACTTTAGAGGCAAATTAGTTACCTCTATGGCTGGTAAGCTTACACTCAATGCAATTGTCTACCACATATGGAACGAGAGAAATATGAGAAGATTTGATGATTCAAACTCTATAATTTCACAAAGTATTGAATCTATCACCTTTGAGATTTAAAGTAAAGTGTCAAATATACCAATGGAATGCAAAGACTCTTATATCAATAGATTCATCATGAACAAGTGGGAACTAGAAGTTGATTAGACCATAGGAACCCCAAGAACGTGTCAATTATTGAAGCCACCAATTTGAACTATTTCATTGAACTACGACGGATTAGTGAACCAGCAAGGAGCAAGCTGTGGAGGTATAGTTCCTATGCACTCAGGTGAACCTTTGATATGATACACGGGATCATGAAACTGATTAGGATACATACTATGGGTGCAGTTATTCTCGTGTTTAAGGGGGCTACATTTTGCAGAGAAGAGAGGATTTGACAACATCCACGTCACTTTAGATTCCCAGGTGGCTACTGATATCGTTAACAAGAAGGCTAACACCCCATGGAGGGTACTTTCCATAACGAGATAGATTCCTGTCATACTATCTACTATTTAGGTGGAGATTCACCATGCATGGAGGGAGGCTAATCAAGATGCTGACATCCTTGCCTCAATGAATATAGGAAATGATGAGAAACTTTTGTAACGTATGAATTTCCTATGAGTTTGTTAGAGACTACATTTTGAGATGCAAATAAATGTATAAACACACACAAGTAACTTTTTTAGATTAATATTTATATTTTACTTATAAAAAAAATGACCATGGAGGTTGATGAGGCAAGGAAAGATTTTGTTCGCCTTCCTTAGCGAACGCTGAGGTCTCCAAGGCGTCAAGGGGCAGACACATCAATGTTGAAAAGTAATTTACTCTTTTTTTTGGGGGGGGCACTTATCACTTTTCGGTGCTGATGTGTCCGCCTCTAACACCCAATGGACCTCAATGTTCATTAAGGGAGGCAAACAAAATTTTTCTCATGATGAGGCTGGTTGGGAATAATGAGAGAAGAGTCAATTTTGTAATCAATGGCAAAGAAAGCATTGTTGAAATTGGAAATTGTGATTTGGATCAAGGAACAAGATTTTGATTTTGATGCATATTTTGCACTAGGGGGTTATATAAATTTTGGGAAAAGTTTGCTAGAATGTTTCAAAATAATGGAAAAATTGTGGAAATTTCGTTATTACTTATGATTAAAGTTTTTAATGAAAATTCAATAAATGTTAATATAAGTATGATTACACATTCAAGACTCAAAACTCTAACTTATATGTGTATAAATTAATCATATATATTAACAAATGTCTACTAAACTTGTCAAATTGCATGACACAATATATGTTTGATCTTAAATTCTTCTTTGTGTAAATACATTTTATATAAAAGAGTTATGCAAAAATCTACCTAGCACATATCTCTAATTTATGTATATCTGTATATGTTTTTAGATTTGGAACTCTATTATCTGGATGTGAAGATTGCATTTCTCAATGGAGAACTAGATGAAGAGATCTATATGGATCAACCCAAAGGCTTCGTTTTAAAAGGACAAGAGCACAATGTGTGCAAGCTCAAGAAGTCCATCTATGGATTGAAGCACTCGTCTAGGCAATGGTACTTTCGGTTTAATCAAACCATAGTTGAGTATGGCTAAGCAACTGATGAAGATAGAGAGTCTGATCATACCTAGGGCATTCCTGTCGAGCACCTCCCAATCCTCAGATGTCATCTTCTCAGATTTCTTTGCTTTCCCTCCAAGGGTTGATAGAGATTTCTCTAGTATAGGAATTCCTTTATCTGCATCTTCCATAGTGTAAAGTTCTTGTCATTGAACTCCTCAACCCCAAACTTCATGGATGTGTTCGCTTGTACCACCATTGCTCCCACTTAAATCGAAGTTTCTCAATTTTCCTTAGCGTGTTGAAACCGGCTTTGAAATACGTCAGTTCTGATAGTAGTTGTTGGGGTTTATGGCAAAAGCCTACCAATTAACCAAACAAGATGAAAACAATAACAATCAAATAACAAAAAAAAAAAAAAAAAACCCACAAACACACCATAAAACGCATAATTTACATGGAAAATCCAAAGTTGGGGAAAAACCACGAAGCTCTAGAGAAAGATTCACTAATCTTGGAGGAATACAAGAGTTTTTTTTTGAATCTCTCACAAACCACACAAAAATGACTCTCCTTTGTTTTTCTTGCAAACCCTAGATAACAATAGAATGCTTAAATACATCATGAAGATCAACCTAGAGGAGATTCCCACTCTCTTATGAACCTTTCAAAAATTCTAGAGTAAAAAATTCCCATGTTTTAAAGCAGTTGTGCTCGGTGACGATGACTTACATGTTTCCTGATGAAGTGCATATGCTAATAGTAACACCTGAGAACACAGAGAAAATGTCGATTCCTTACATATAACTCACGGATAGCCTATATTTCAAAACCAAGAAAGTCCCTCTATCGGTGAAGACCCAACTTTGAAAACCAGAATGAAGGAATTTACAAAACACCGAAAGAGCCTACTTTCGACCCAAGAAGGCATTTCCAAAAGCAAATTCATTTCAAAACCTTGATCCAAAGTCAATGACGAATTCAACCCATCACTACTTTCGAGCCAAAACTATTATACATTGCAAAAAAAAAAACCTCACCCAATATCCGTGAATTACATGCAAGAAAGAAACATGGTCTCTCCCAAGTCAAAATTAGGGTACTTCTTTTTTTGCTATATGCGGCAAAGCCACACACACCAAAGAGGGGCATCTATCAGCACCCAAATTTTGACCCGGGTCATGTGATAGCATAAAGACAACATAATAGCATTTAGGCATCAAGACTCTAGGCACCCTTGGCTTAGGAAGAGCAAACTTGGACTCAAGGAGATTAGGCATTCCCAAAGAAGTCTTTTCAGATACTCCAGTCGCAATGAACCAGTTAAAACACTTCATTACAGCCCAAAATGCACCATTTCAAGATAAAACCCTAATCTCTCACAGGAGCAACAATAGGAATTTGAAGGTCCACATTCAAGTACCCACTCATGTTGTTTGTAATTTTTCCAACCTCCATAAGCCTTTCGTCAGTAAAGCATCACAGGTAAAAAAATTATCATTTTACCCTTTTGCCTCCAAAAGCCCAGAACTCATTATCTATCATTCAGATCACTGAAATTCCCTCGTCTATATAAGCCTTCCGGTCATGAAGCATTATAGACGAAGAACTCTCATTTTCTCATTTTTCGACCTACGGGTAAAAAATTACCATCTTACCCTTTTCACTTCTAAGAATTCACCCCTTGACCCTCAAGGATCCTTGGACCCTCCCTCACCTCCAGAATGATACAATTTCAGACATTGTGCATCCCTGCCTCTCCCAACTTCAAGAAACTTGTCTTAGAGTCGACCCTCATCAAGAACGACAACAGTCAACCCCTCAATCTAGGTTGACTCAAACTTGAAAGTGACCATTGGAAGAGCTTTCAGAGGTTCATCCAACCTCTAAATTCTGAAAGGATAATGTCCATATCTTGCCCCTAGTCTTAGCTTCAAATCTAAGAAAAGGACTTTGATATCTCAAGTCTGGGCAAAATCTCAAACCTCCCCCAAAAAAAGATCAAAAAGCAGTCCTAATCCCATTCCACTCATATGGAGCCAGCTTGTTCCTCGGTTGTCTGAATCATGATCAGTCAGAGTCTATCTCTCTGAAATTGCGAAACCTTTTAAAAAATAAGGGACATGAGCTTTCGTGGAACTTATCTAAGCAGATTCCCTCATTTACTCCAAAAGGAGTAGTAGTCTCATATTGGGGATCGGGTGATCAACCGACTCCCGGGAGCTCACCCGAACTCAAAAATTCAGTCTGTTAGTGGCCACATCCTCATATTTTCAATGCCTTCAAAGTATCAATTTTTCATTGGGTTACGAGATCCCCATACCCCACACCATCACTTTCCACTCAAGATAGAATAGCCCGCTTCGTTTGGGTTTGTCACACGGAATTCTCCCAAAGATTCTCCCGAACTCAAAATGGGGCAAGGTTAGGCTCATTTGTTCGATCTCTGCCTTATCTTTGAAAGACCATTTCATAAGATGGTACAATGGAGGAAGTTTGACAGTTCATTTCTTCCAACTTTTGGGCGACTACAGAATCCTGATCTTGACGAATGACTCCGCTTCTTGATTCCCTTGACGACTGCCCAGGAATCTGATGATCAGTCTGTCAGTTTCTGTAGTCCTAATATTCCTCAAGCTTTAAAACCTCTAAGCATAGCACAAAGCAAAGACCCACATAAAATACAGGAGATGTTCCTATCAAGAAATCCCCGTGTGACCAAACAGGTATTTTTGGTGCAATTCTCAACTCGAGTATCGGAATTCAACGTGCTCAGAGGCTGTGGTTCACTTGAATCAAGGGTCATCTTTCATCAGAAAATTTCTAAGATCAGTTTTACCCCCTTAGCCTTTCGAAATGTCTTGTAAGCTTTTTCAGGATGAAAAGACCTCGATTTTATCCCTTGCCCTTATCATAATTTGGTCCCGACTGGCCCATTGTGACCGGATCATCTGAGACTTCAAAACCAGACACTAAGCTCGCCCAATTCTGAGCCCGAGAGCCACAAAAAGGGCCACCTAGTGAAGGTATAGAAAATTGCAAAATAATCATTATACCTTAGTGAACTAAAGCCTTAAGGCATTTAGGCTCATTAGTGGAATTAAGATATTCACACCTTAAGGCTAAATTACCTACCATTGGATGAGCATCTTCTTTGGTGCACCCTTACCCCTCACCCTTAGATCTAGGAGCTGAATTTCACATCCCTAAGGTCCCACTCATGACCCTCCAAATAGTACCTTGATGCCCCACCCTTGATTTTTGCAACTAACCTACACCTATCAAATGACATCTAACCTACCTTTCTTTGTACACCCAACCAATGCATGCAAACTAACTCTCTCTCATCCCCACTCTCCATGTGGCTAGCCCAAGTTAATCCTAAACATCCATCTATCTAAAACACTTAGACACTTGTTTAACCCCTTAGCATAAGTGTTACCCATGCATCTCATGCTAAATGTGAGCCCTCCACCTCACTTTTGCTAAACTCATCTCCACCATCCACCTAGCAACCATTAGTATCAATACCAACCATCTATGAAGCATAATTAGGGCTATAAATAGCCCTAATTTTGTGATACCTAGGGTTGACAACAAAAATCCCCAAATTGAGAGGAAAGAGGAAGAAGAAGAAGAAAAAGGCAATGATTCATCAACCCTAGGTCATTTTTGGCCCAAGGTAAGCCTAAACCTATGTTCAATTTTCTTTCCCCTTCATCATCTATCAAATTAGTATGTTGTTATGCTATCCAATTCATGCTAGAGCACTGCTCTAATTCGGGTTACATAGTAGAGGCTTAACAATCTTTACTTGCTTTCATTTTTTACCCCTTTCCATGTTGATTTTTGTATGATTTTTGTAGAAGGATTCTTGAGCCCAAATTTGACTATGTTAGAGTAGACATATACATGATATGATGTATTTAATTTCATGAATTTAGGAGCTGTGGAAGGCCTCGAGATGGCCCCCCAAACAGACCCAAAAAACTAGGTCTTTTTAGTGAATATTTGGGGATTTTTATTTGAATTTTGTATGCATGATATGAAGCCCAATTTTTTATATGATGTTCATATATATATATATTGTCTGCTAGCATGCCAAATTTTAGAATTTGTAAATACTCCTAAGGGGTCCAAATGGCTGGAATAAGGTTGTTAGATTTTCAGTTCAAGCCTAACGCCTATTTTTAAGGGAATTAAAAAATAGGCATTGGACAAATAAGTGTCAAATGCACAAATAGGCATTAGACAAGTATATAATTATTATATATGGTTGGAAATATCTCTCTCTTAGCTTTCCAGATTAACCAACCACACTCAAATCAGAATTTTGTGGAGAGAGATATGCCCTTTGAAGATAGACTGTCCAAACCCAATGCCTATTTTTTAATATGTTAAAAAATAGGCATTGACAACATAAATAGGTGTTAGTTTAAAAAATAGGTGTTAGGTAAGTATAGACTTATCATATATGGTTGGAAAGATCTCTCTCTCCACTTTCCAAATTGACCAACCACATTCAATTTAGAATTTTGCGGAGAGAGACATGCCCTCTAGAGTACAAAGTGTACAAACCCAACACCTGATTTTTAATCAGTTAAAATTCAAGTGTTGACAATAAATATGGGTTTTAGAGAAATTAAGGTGTCGGGATCTGGGACCCACCCCAGTGAACCCTAACCTTCTCTAAAGCCTATACACAGGCAACTGACATCTTGG
>JAOXJP010167194.1:0-12758 GCA_025762735.1 Platanus orientalis
ACCTACCCGTGAGGAAATTAAGGGGATGCGTCCTCAAGAGAACGAAGGAATGAGGGAATATGCCTACGATGGAGGCAGAGGACGTCTAATTTGAAACACCCAATGTCTGAGGAAGACATGATATCTATCTTTCTAAAGACGTTGGGTCCCACATACCAGCTGATGCTTCTCACTGCATCCACCGGCAATTTTGCTGATGTTATTAACAAGGCCACCCGTGTTCAAATAGCCATCAGGGTAGGCTTGGTTACGGAGGCAACAACCATTCTCCCTAATACAAATAGAGCAATCCCCATAAAGGCCACAGTAGCTCGACCTGAGAGTAATACTGTGTAAGCTATTGAAATACCCCTATCCACTCAAAACATCGGGCACCATCCCCAGCAAGTGACCAACTTCCCAACCAAGTAAGGCACCCAGCAGAAGCACAGTCAAAGCCGCAGCCAATGTTTATGTCTCTCACATTTGAAGAAAGAAGAAGGAGAAGATTCACCCCCTGCCTTATTCATACAAATACATCATGGATTATCTTGTAAGTAAGGGCTCTTACAACTTTTGGAACCAAGACCCCCTTCAAACCCTTTACCCAATAGATATGATGTCACAGAGCATTGTCCATTTCATCAAGCACCAGACCATACCATAGACAAATGCTTTACCCTCAAGCACTACATCCAATACCTCATAGATGAGGGAAAAGTATCATTTGGTCCGATGAGGTTGTGCATTGACTATTGATAGTTGAACCAGTTAACTGTGAAGAACAAGTACCTGTTGCCTAGGATCGATTGGTGACTTATTTGATTAGTTGCAAGGTGCCAAAGTCTTTTCGAAGATCAACCTTAGATCAGGTTACCATCAACTTCAAATTAAGAAAAACGACATACCGAAGACTACCTTTTGCACTAGATATGAACACTATGTGTTCTAGATTGTCTTTTAGCTTGATAAATGCCCCTGTAGCTTTTATGGACTTGATGAACTATGTATTCAAAGCTCATTTGGACAGCTTTATGATTGTGTTAATCAATGACATTCTTGTTTACTCTAACAGTCTAGAAGAGCATGAGGAGCATTTGAGAATTACACTACAAGTTTTGAGGGAAAGGAAGCTTTATGTGAAACTTAGCAAGTATGAGTTTTGGTTGGACCAAGTCATATTCCTTGGCCACGTGATCTCCAAAGATGAGATTTTTATTGATCCTAAGAAGATAGAGGCTGTGGTGAATTAGTTAAGACCAATGAATGTGCATGAGATTTGTAGTCTTTTGGGTCTAGTTGACTACTATAGGAGGTTTGTAGGGGGCTTTTCAAGTGTTGTAGGGCCTTTGGCAAAATTGACCTAGAAGAATGTGAAGTTTGATTAGAGCGAGGCATGCGAGATGAGCTTCCAAGAGTTAAAGGACTGACTAGTGTCTGCACCGGGTCTCACTCTACCTTTGGGATCTGAAGGTTATGTTGTACGTATTGCAACGCTTCAAGGCCAAGCTTAGGTTGTGTGCTGATGCAGTAAGGCAAAGTGATTGCATATGCCTTTAGACAACTGAAGTTGTATGAATTGAACTATCCCACACATGATTTGGAATTGGCTACCATTGTATTCATTTTGAAGATTTGGAGACATTATCTATATGGTGAGACATGTGAGATCTACACAAACCACAAAAGTCCAAACTATATTTTCTCACAAAAGGAGTTGAATCTCAGACATAGGCGCTAGATGGAATTGATAAAGGACTATGATTGTACCATTCACTACCACTCTAGCAAGGCAAATGTTATGGTAGATGCGTTGAGCAGGAAATCATTGAGTTATTTAGCCTACTTAGCTGTGGGAAGAACATCTCTTTATAAGAAGCTAAAGGAGATAAATGTGGACCTTTATGTAAATGATTTGAATGTACTTCTCGCACACCTTAGAGTGAAACCCTCTATCCTCGACAAGGTAAAAAATGCTCAAGGGAATAATCCTCAACTTATAAAGATTGTGGAGGAAGTGAGAAGTTATGCTAGGATTAAATTTTCACTTCATAAAGATGGTTCATTAAGATTTGACAACCGTTTGTGTGTTCCAAATGATCCTGACTTAAAAAGGGAGATTTTAGAAGAAGCTCATCATTCTGCCTATGCAGTACACCTTGGCAACTTGTAGATGTATCATGACTTGAAGGGCTACTATTGGTGGAGTAGGATGAAGAGAGAGGTTACAGAGTTTGTGGCTAGGTGCTTGACATGTCAACAAATCAAAGATGAACACCAAAGACTAGCTGAACTTTTACAATCATTGTTGATCCTGGAATGGAAGTGGGAACACATTTCCATGGACTTTGTCATGGGTTTGCCTAAGATAAGTAAACGATTTGATGCTATATGGGTGATCGTAGATAGATTGACAAAGTCTACCCATTTCCTATCGATCTGAGTTACCTATTGTTTGGATAGGTTGGCATGCCTTTATGTTGATGAGATTGTGCACCTACACAGTGTTCTAGTTAGCATTGTATTCAACAAAGACCTAAGGTTTACTTCTAGATTTTAGAGAGGCTTGCAAAATGCCATGGGGTCCAAGCTATGTTTTAGCATGTCCTTCCACCCTCAGATTGATGGAAAATTTGAGAGAATTATCCAAACCTTAGAAGACATGATGGGGGCTTGTTTCATTGATCTGAAAGGTAGTTGGGATGCTCACCTACCATTGATCGAGTTTGCCTATAACAATAGTTACCAAGCTAGCATCCAGATGGCCCCTTATGAGGCCTTGTATGGTATATGATGTCGATCCTCGATCTGTTGGGATGAGGTTGGTGAGAGGAAGATTCTTGGACTTAAGCTTGTCTAAGTAACTACTGAAAAGATTTGACGTATCTGTGACAGGCTTTTGATGGCATAGAGCAGACAAAAAAGCTATGCGAACAAGAGAATATGTGACCTTGAGTTTGAAGAAGGTGACCACATGTTCCTAAAGGTGTCACCGACCAAATGTGTGCTGAGATTCAAGAAGAAAAGTAAGCTTGACCCCAGATTCATTGGACCCTTTGAGATCTGAAGTGAGTTGGTGACCTTGCTTATGAACTAGCATTACCTCCATAGTTATCGTATGTGCATCATGTTTTCCATGTGTTTATGTTATGGAAGTACATGCACCATCCTTCTCACATCTTGGAATATGAACCACTTTAAGTGTGTGAGGATCTTTCATATGAAGAACAACCAATAATGCTTCTTGACCCTAAGGCACAAGTGCTATGAAACAAGGTGGTTCCTTATGTGAAAATATTATGGCGTCGTCATTCCAAAGAGGAGGCCACATGGGAAGAAGAGAATGAAATGAAAACCAAGTACATGCATCTTTTTCAAAACCAAGGTATGCATTTAAATTCAGGGACTAAATTTTTATAAGGGAGTAGGACGTAATAACCCACATTACATTTAAAGGGTAAAATTATAATTTTTTCCTATAAAGGTAAAATGGGTATTGAAAATATGTTAGACATACCTTAAAGTGGTTTAGGGATCATTTGGACCAAGCCTAAAGTGTATGACCAAGGTTGGGCCTCAAACTTGTCAAGTTCGAAAGTTATCTTGATAACGTGTTTGGGGTAACTTCCTAGGCCCACCAAAATCAATACAGAGAGAATTAAAAGTTGAAACATAACTTGCTAGAAAGGTCTTTTAGTATAGTTTCCAACCTAACAAAAGGTTTGTACAAACAAGTTTTTTTAGAGAAAGTTATGTTCATTTTACTGTCAAGAGGTCAAAACAAAAAATTCTGCATTCGTGATCTAAGTCGTGGTCTACGCACAAGGGGCACACATCTCTGGTGGTGCCCATGATCGATCACAGACAGTGTCAGGACACAAAATCCATGATCGATCATAAATTCCATGATCGATCATGACCTGTGATCGATCACATAATGCCTAGAAATGCTGAAAATCCTAAAAATTATGATTTTTGTCATTTTTATGACGTGCCTTGCTTCCATTTGATGCCCACACGAGTAAGAACTCATCTAAGATAACTCAAATCCTATTTAAACCTCATTTAGGTCATTTTTCTTCATTAGAATAAATAGGAAAGACTTAGAAAGGACTAGGGAAGTTCTTTAGCTAAGAGAGGAAGGTTCTTCCCTAATCGGGTAAGTTTTACTCCCAACTCCAGAAATCTTCATGGATAGCTCATTTTCTCCCTAGATCTAGCTAAATGTCTATAGATTCTTATTTTTCTACCTTAGTTTATGGTTTTTAACCATAGATTTATTTTTTTACTCATATAGGAAGGAAGGTTAAACAAAGAAAAAAGAGTTTAGAAGGAGTTTTCTCTTCAAGACAAGGAGGATTAGTATTTAGTGAGTGGATATTCAGTTTATGCTCACTTTTCCATTCTTAGGATCATAGATTTGTGCAAAATGATATTGGATTTGGTGGTTCTACATCTATTCTTTATGATCTTGATTATTTTCTTATATAAAACCTTGATTTCATGGATTGTGTGAGTGAATATGCATTTTTATACTCACTTTCCTTTCCTAGGATTTTAGATTTGATGATTGTGAGTTATATTTTAATGGATTCATCTTAAATTCCTTTTGAAAATGTTGTTTCCTTATAAATGAATCATGTTTCCTTGGTATGAGCATGTTGGTTAGTATTTTTCTTGTGGTTTTCATGATGTTCTTGGGTTATGGAGTTGTGTTATTGTGAATGGAACTTTGTGGGATGGATTGAATGACCTCTATTATTTGTGATGAAGTTTGGGAACTTGATTTACTTGTGATATAGGGTGTGAAAGGTTTCTTATGGTAAAGATTGGGTTTTTCCTTTGATTTCCTTTGAATACCTTAATTCTTGGACTCTACATGTTTGATAAAATGCCTCTTACAAATTTTATATATTACTCAAATATTTTTTGGATGTCTTTCAAATATATGTTGGCTTATGGAGATTGGTGATGCTCTATTTACTCTCTATGCTAGTTTATTACTCTTTTTTGTGTGTTTCATTTGATTCATGTTACACCATAATGAATTGTGCCAATTCTATTAATCCTTATGTGGCCACATTATTATTTACATCATATGATATCTCTTTAGTGGCATGTGCATGTTATCATTGGCATGGTTTACTCCCGGATTTTCACGTGGCTCATTACACAGGATTTCTACTTGAGTTTTTAAAAAAGATTTGAGATACTTGGTTTTTAACCTACATAAACTGTTATAAAATGATTTTACATCCATGAGCACCCTATATGTTCTTAAACTTAGGTCAACCATCTAAGCTTACTTGTAGGCATTTGACATATTTTATGTGATTTTCTACTACACCCTTTGGACTCTTTATGAGATAGAACACATAGATCTTTTAAATGACATGATTATTTAGTATCTATCTTATTTTACAAAAATATGATTTTGGAATGTGGAATTGGATGTGAGGATTTGATATGATACCCTTATATAGGAATATGCCTTATTGGGCCTGGAGACCAGTAAGTGGGTTGGTCTTTGTGATCTTTATATATGTATATAGTATTTATGACCCTAGAAACCCTTATATGGGTTGGCTAGAGGTAGCCCCATAGACTCTTATGTGGGTTGCCTTTTTTGGGCCCGAAGACCCCTTTATAGGTTAGTCTTTATAGCTATAGGTACCCAATCACTAGCTCACGTTAATAGGTGAAGACGGTCATCGTGCTCATTGGTCTTATAACCTCAGATACCCCTTTGTGGGTTAGCCTTTATGACTATAGGTACCTAATCACTGTGGAGGGGGGGGACGGGTTAGCCTTTATGACTATAGGTACCCAATCACCAGGTCACATTAATAGGTGAAGACGACCATCGTACTCATTGGTCTTATAACCCCAGAGACCCTTTTGTGGGTTAGGCTTTATGGCTATAGGTACCCAATCACTAGGTTACATTAATAGGTGAAGATGATCATCGTGCCCATTAGTCTTTTGACCCCAAAGACTCCTTTGTGGGTTAGCCTTTATGACTATAAGTACCCATTCACTGGGTCGCATTAATAAGTGAAGATGGCCTTAGTGGACCGATATATGCTATATGATATGATTGTGTCAGAGACCCTTATATGGGTTATGTGATTTGATTTGTTAGAGGCTTTACATGCTTTATTTACATTGGGCTTTAGTATGTGATAAAGACCCTTTATGGGTTGACATGTGGCATGTAATACTTGGCATGAGGTATATAGCACCTGTCATATACATATAGTACTTAGTATATGGCAAATAACATGTGGCATATGCAGGATTTAGTTTGGTTCACTTTGGACTCTCTTGTGGTTATCTTGTGACATGTGTATACTCATTTTATAATAGGGATAAATGTTTAGTAAATGTGATGTACTCTCATTGTAACAACCCCGAAATTTACTACCTTATTTGGGTGTGAAACCGGGTTGCTACTAAATCGGATCTATACGAAATTGGCTATAAATTTAAGCCTTTTTACCTAAACCTGTGATTTTCATGGAATACTTAATTTTAACTTTAAGATAATATAAACAATGGAATTATAAACTATCACATCTAACCATAATCTTAAGGGTGTAGCGAAAATAAACCAAAACATATAAATAAACTACCATGTCACAATCTCCCATCATTATATTACGGATATAAAACTACAAGTTTCAAATCAAACTTTAACCTTAATACAAACCATAATAGAGTTTATTACAAGGTACGAGTCTAAATTTGATTGAAATAACTAAAAGAAAAAATCATTAGTTGCATGCCCCCTCTTTAGCCTTAAGGTACTCCAAAAAGGGGCGCACCTATACTAAACCTCTTCTGTAATAAAAATGGTATGGATGGGTAAGATCCATGGCTTGTAAGTCTGTACACAAAACCTACTACAGAAATCAGACGGACAAAGCATGAATCTTTTCATATAAAATACTAAATATATCTTCATACAAAATATATACCATTTTCTAGTGTGTAGGCATGTGCTAGTGTGCATACATCATCTAATAGTCATCACAAGATTTATAAACTAATCATCATGGTTCATCATGTGGAAACTATGTATAATAATACACATGAAGCTTATTTATACATGGTATCCTTCTAACATCTACATATGACAATATACATGATTTTACCTACATATGACAATCTCCTCACATCTACATATGACAATATGCATAGCAATACGTATTCACAATCACATGGTAAATATTTTATAGTCCATCTATAACAAAAATATTTAATGTACATCTCAATAAGCATTACTATTCATTTCTCATGCATAAACTATACTTTCATAATATGGATGGGCATATACAAATCATTTCAAGTTAGGCATGCATCATTCTTAAGTAATTAGCAATCATAATAACACATTTGATGAGACATATGAATTTCTAATTCTATATTCAATAAATTTATCATTACCTTAATACTTATCATTCACAATCTTACTTGTTACGTATCATAGGTTACTTATCATTCATCATATTTTTACTTATCACTTATTACCTTCTATTGTCCTTGTCTCAATATTTACTTATCACTTTTCATTAGTCGTTTAACACTTATCATTAATCATTTTTAGCATCGAGTTATATCCTAATAAGGGGGGGACTATCATACATCTCCAATTTTCTTACATAATTTAGGAACTCATATATTGCATGTCAAGTGTTACATGTCACATGCTAATTGTTACATCTCATGTGTCATCTTATAGGGATCCCTAACACAAAATAAAACGTAATGTAAATAAAAGATGAAAGGTCTCCGACAAAACAAATCACATAACCCACATGAGGGTCTCCAACATAGCATATTATATATGCAACATAAGGTCTCCAACATAACATAACACATAACCCACACAAGGGTCTCCAACATAGTATATTATATATGCAATATAGGGTCTCCGATAGAACATAACACATAACTCACATAAGGGTCTCCAATATAGTATATCATAGTTTTATCTTTCTCCCCAATGGTGGGGCCTTTTAATTCACTTATACTTTAACACATTGCATTATTCCCCAATGACAAGGACCTTCAACATATTGAATTATAACCCCAATAGCAAGGGTCATAACTTACACTTTTATTTCACTTGCTCATATTTTTTTTTACTTACTTATACTTTAGTTCAATTGATTACACTTTGACACATTATATTATTTCCTAATGGCAAAAGTTTTCATATTACTTATTCTTACTTATCTTATGAATTTTTCATTACTTTTGAAGCTTATGTACTTCTATTTCTTATCTTAACATTTTATTCCTTTATATAGTTTACGATCTTTTCTTTTTTTCTTGATGTAGCTTATTTTATTATAATTTTTCTTATCTTCTTACATACTTTTTCTCATTCCCAATAGTGGGACCTTTACTATTACTTTATACTTCGGCACATTGTATTATTCCTCAATGGCAAGGATCATCAGCATATTGTATTATTCCCCAATAGCAAGGGCTATCGACATATTGTATCATCCCAATAGCAAGGACCATCGACATATTGCATTATTCCCTAATAGCAACGGTCATCATATTATATCACCCCAATAATAATTTTTACATATCTAATCAAATCTATTTTTTCATTCTTACAATAATATATTAAGAGATGCTCAATTTTAATTCAATTATCCATACTTTTCATGGCAAACTAAGTTTTTCATGTATTAATAACTATCATGGAAGCTATAGATTCATAGATTCTTAACTTACAAGTATTCAAAACTCATGGAACCTATATATACATATAATGTAAAAAACAACTTTTCTTTACAAATTAAATTAGGTATTTCTAAGATCCTAGCATAATATGACAAGATCTCATCACAAATCGCTAAAAGAGTTAGGGTTTCTAAAGTCCTAGCAAAGGGCTTCACAAACATATGAGAAAGCATGCATAAAATCAAGATTTCACTATTACAAAACTTCTAAGAACCTAAAACATACAAAAATAGAGTAAGTTTTGTATAACTACTTACAATAATCTTGAAGAATAATCTCCTTTCTTTTTCCTTTATCTTCTATAAAATGATGTAGAATTAACATTAGAATGATGAAACTAAGAAGATCTAGGAAGAAATGAAGTTATCCTACCAAATTTTCTGTAGTTAGATGTGAAACTTACCCAATTGGAAAAGAAATCCCCTTTCTTTTCTAAGCTCTCTAACTCTTTCTTTCTTAGGTATATTTTAACCTTGTTTGGGTGTAAAAAATGGGTTAAATACTCTTTTAGGTTCGAGCCTAATCATTTAGAAATGTTTTTCAACCACGTTAGGATGAAATCCCAAACTTAAATTTTATTTCTAGGTGTCGGAGGTTGACTGGGACGACTCATAGTTGACCCAGATACTCCATCTCGGTCACCCCAGGGGTGTCGCGGGTGACCAGTCTGCGTAACCCGAAACCACATAGAATTTTTCAACAAAAACAACCTGTGGAAGATTGGCCATAACGTTCTGTAAAAAACTCTAAATTGGGTGCCATTTGTTGAGATAAAAACTAGACTTCTAGAACTTTCCAACAAGATATGGATCATACCCTAGTTCATTTGGAATTGGTGTTAGTGGGCCCAGTAAGTTTTCCTAAATACATAGGCTTGTTAGTATAGACACCTTGTGGGAAAATTGACATAACTTTTTCTAGGAAGCTCGTAATTGCATGCCATTTGTTTTAATGGAAATTAGACTCCTAAATATTTCCATCAATGTATGACATGACTCCAAAGTATCTCAAGATTTGTGTCAGTGGTCCCACAAGGGTACCCCAAATGTAAAGATGGGATACCTTTCAAACTTGACAGGTTTAAGGCCCAACTTGGGTTTTACACTTCTAACTTGGATGGGTTCCTAAACCATTTTTGGTATATCTAAACATGTGAAATGATAATTTTACCCTTATAAGAGTGAAATTACATTTATACCCTTTAAGTGGAATGCGGTGTGTTACTCATTCCTACTTTAATTCCTTAATTTATCTTGATTTCTTTTATTTGCTACTGTGATTATTTTTGGCTTCCTTTAGTACTATATAAATTGTATACCCTCTCACTAAGCCCATCAAGCTTACCCCAATTGGCACCACCCGCAGATGTGTGGGTGCACAGGTTGGATTGCACCCTAGGAAGAGGAAGAGATGAGGAAGAGGCTTTCAAGTATAAGGATGATATATTTCATTTCAGTTTTAGTTTACTTTATCAGTGATATAGTACTTTGTTTATTTAAGATGGACCCCTTCGTGGTAAGGATTGTATATACTTTATGAGCAGGTGTAGGTTCTTTTTATTTTGGATGGTTATGAGATATTTTTGGATGGTCATGATGTTATTTCTATTTTCGCTACATAGGATTTTAGTTTACCATTGTTATTCTATTCTGTTGTGATGTGATTATTATTTCAAATGGACGTGAAATGATAAAGAAAATAAATTTAAGTGAAAAAATGATATGTAATTAAGTAAGAGGGTTAGTGACTCACTTTGAGCTTGTTGGTCTCTCCACTATGAGAAACGTGTTTGGAGTCGGTCATTCCCATGTCACGGATCCGAACCTTGCCCACTCACAAAATGCTTCTATTCTTTAGTTTGGAGAGGATCCTCAACCAAAAGTTTTTTTTCCTTTGTCTAAAGCTACTTTCTCTATATGCCAACAAGGTATTCCATGGTTAAAATAAATAAACTAAGGCAAATAACCAAGATTCATAATCATCTAAGTTAGATCTAAGAAGAAAATCATTTATTCTAATAGATTTTCAAGGTTGGAAGTGGTAATTACCCAATTGAGGAAGAACTTTTCCTTTCTCTCCCAAGCTTCTTAAACCTCTCTAAACTTTACTCTTTTTTATCTAAATTACCTAAATGAGGTTTTATAGTGGTTATATTTCATCAATGACGAGATTCCACATTTGTGGGGGTCAAATGGGAGCAAGCCACGTCCTAAAAATGGTAAAAATCGTTATTTTTTGACTTTTCAAGATTCCTAATCGTGATAGGTCACGGGAGTTGTGACAGGTCACTGCGTGATTGGTCACAAGATTTGTGATAGGTCATGGCAGATTTTGCGACCACTCGAGTTATGCCCCTTGAGCCGTGACCGATCACACTTCTTGGGTCACGAATGCTGAATTTTGGTTTTCTTCACCCTAAGTCTCTAAAGAACCTAAGTGGTCTAATGGTCCTCCAACTCACTCTAAATCATGTCTAGGTCTAACTAAGACATGTGAAATGGTAATTTAGCCCTTAAGGGGAAAATTATAATTTTCCCCTTTAAATGCAATGAGTGGTGTTACATCCTCCTCCCTTATAAAAATTCAGTCCAAAAGGATTCTAAACCATTCTAAGGTTTGTCCAAAATATATACAATGACAATTTTACCTTTATAAGAGTAAAATTTTACCCTATTGTCTCTAGATTGGGTCAAAATACTACAAAAACCATTTTATAGGGTTTAACCCTATAATACAAGTGCGAGGTGTTACAATCCAAAACTGTGACTTCTAACACGTACCATTGGCAACTCTTCTCCACCATGCTTGATTAAGAGAGAGATTAATAATCTCAAACAACTCATGTTTCTATTTATCACCACCATGCATAATAAAATCCCAATTTTTCTCATACAATTCTAATGGCTAACATGTTTTATTTAATGTTAAGATTGTTTTCTAGCGACAAATTTAACTGCAAACATTGATTCATGTTAGCTTTTCTTTTTTGGTAAAGATTAACATTGGTTTTAATACCGATTTTACTAACCAATTTTGAAAGAAAATCCTCTGCAACAAGCTTAAAATATATTAACTAGGAATTGTGGTCAAAGAATGATAGGTGGCCATGAGTGGGTGCACTTTTAAGTTTTCAACGTGATACATGTGTATTGAAAGTACTCCTACCCTAGATTAAAATTTTAACTTTTTTTAATTTTTGCATACATATCCTGTTTTAACCGCAGTTTCCAATTAATGTATTTTAAGCTTGTTGCAGAGGATTTGCTCTCACCAATTTCAGGTAGGAAAGACATAAACAATTTTTTTTCTCCTAAAATAGCATTTATAACACTACAAGAAAATGTACTTTTAGCGGCAACCTTTTTCTGTCAACTTAAAAGTTGACACTAAAAGTCATATTTTTGTGTTGACGGAAAAAATATACCTTTTCCTAGCACTTCCCACATAGATGCAAAAATGCATAGTAAATTGCCTCAAAAGGCATTAAACCTAATTTTTTATTTGTAAATAATGTTTTTTGCGTCAACTTAAAGGGTGACGCAAAAAAGTTATAAATTATTCATATAAAATTTAAATGATTTTTTACGTTAAACCTCCAAGTTGACGCAAAATAATTTTAAGTAATTTTTTGTGTCACTTTTTCTGTGTTGATGGAAAAAACATTATAGTTATTGTTTATAAAATATGTACTTTGCTTATATTCATTTGTTACGATTTATAATAGTTTTTCTTTTCTTATATACAATAGTTATAGTTTATAATACGAACATAGAAAGATTCAGTGGGTGTTTTGATAAATGTATATAGGTTTAATGTCAGTGTTTATTTATGAAAATAACCTTGATGATTCATTATAACGAAATGACCAAATTAGCCCTCTAATAAATAAAAAAACCCTATTTCGTTCTCTCTTCCCTCATTGAAGACAGAAGAATGCTGCCGCTGGAGTTAAACCCTACTTTGTCTCTCTCTCTCTCTCTCTCTCTCTCTCTCTCTCTCTCTCTCTCTCTCTCTTCTTT
>JAOXJP010167215.1:0-12758 GCA_025762735.1 Platanus orientalis
GATTGATGTTATCAAGTACAAATTATTGCTAATCTCAATGAGTTCATTATGATCCATCCTCTTTAGGCTTCATAAGAAAACTCAAATGAAATGATTTTATTACAGGTGGCTGCCAAACGCAGCCTTAATGACTGGTTTTCAAGGTGGGCTTAAAATCCCTCTTTAGGTAAGTAAAACTGTTATGTTCAATTGGATTGTTATCTTTTGTTGGCATATTTGAAAAGCTCAAAATAAGGTTGTCTCCAAAAAGAATTCCTTTTATGTTTACTCTGAAAACACTGTGCATACGGCATAATTTCCCAAAACCTCACGACTAACAATCCAGCATGTGTGAATCACAGCATCTCAATCCCTAGACTCTGGCCTCCGAGATGATCTCTTCTGGCTGGATTCATGAAAGTAAATTATGAGGGAGTGGTGGACCATCATTTCTATAAAGCTGGAATAGGTGTGAATTTCAGGGATTCTTTCATATCAATATTAGTTGCTTGATATGAATCTTGTTTTGCCTTCCCGATACTCTCCTTAACATTAAACTTCTGCTAATGTTCTGTAAATTTTGATGGTTGACACATGACAAAAAAAATCATCAAAAGTGAAAAGGTGAAGTTGGTACTTTTAAAGATGGTTAACAGAGGTTTAATGATCAGAGGAGAATCTAGGGTATATCTCCTCTTGTTGCAGAAAGTCTAGCTGCTAAGTTGAATAGGA
This sequence comes from Platanus orientalis, assembly GCA_025762735.1. Taxonomy (NCBI): domain Eukaryota; kingdom Viridiplantae; phylum Streptophyta; class Magnoliopsida; order Proteales; family Platanaceae; genus Platanus; species Platanus orientalis. The sequence continues at coordinate 712 of JAOXJP010167215.1, forward strand.
ACCTAAGCTAAGAACCTTGGCTTTTGCAAACTATATTGAAAGGAAACACTTCAAATGTTTCAATGTGGATTAATGGCCCTCCTAACCGCTGGCCTAAGGAAGTCAAGACCCATTCTACATAATAGTTAGGATCTTCTCCTGTGCACAAGGTTTCTTTTGACCAGAGATGCACACATACCCCCAAAGAAAGTAAAAAATCAGTTTTTAATGACATTTACAGTGTTGTTCACGAGGTAACCCACCTCCACTTTTGGTTAATGTCTAAAGCTATAAATTGGGCGGGGCTGGCCCAAAGCCCGACATGTTCAGACTGAAAAATAGTTAGGCTGGACTAACCTAATTTTGGGTTAGACTGAGTTGGAACCAACTTTAAGGTCTAAAGTTTTGTTCGGGCCAAATTTGGATAGGTTCAATTTCAACCCAAGACCCAGTCCGAACTAGTTAACAAATAATAATTTTATTTATATGTTGATATTAGGTCTATTTTTTATTTTTATTCTTTTTAGATTCATATATTTTTAATAAATTTACTATCATCAATATGTTCAATTGTCAATTGTTGAAAAAAAACTCATATGATAAGCATTTAGGTGTAATTATGAATCTAAAATTAGTCCAATATTAATAAAAGTTTTAACATGGGCAACCTGAACTCGGCCCAAGCCCATTCATTGTTTTAAAACGGGTTGAGTTCAGGCTGACCACCTCAAACCAAGTTGACGTTCAAACTGAATTTGGATTGGAATAAAACATTTCGGGCAAACCTCAGCCCGGTTCAATTAATGCCACAATTTCTTTCTATCACCAAACAAGAGAGAGAGAGAGAGAGAGGTGGCAAAGGTAATCCTCATTCACAAGACAAGCACTTCCATTGGAACGGTATATAGGGCAGACACTGAGAATCCATTCAATTACAACCATGCAACTTGCAGGGTGCAAGCTTATGTAAGTCGTCTCATTCCCCTTTACACCACTCACCATAAAGTTCTCCCCATTTGACCCACCCACCGACCATTGTTCATTCATAGACATAACCCCCAACTCCAAAATCAAACAAACCACAGCCACTTTATACCATTAAACCAGGTTATGATTTTTTCGGTAGGGTCACTTAATACCCACTAATTAACCATCATAATATTTAAGAATGTTCCGTGATGACTTGATCTTATGACCCCTCCTCAAGTAGTATAGGAAGACTTGATGCCATGATTTCTCTAATCTCTTTATGTTGTCTGCTTAGGGACAAAGGTTTGAAAAAATATATAATGTTTTCACATTTTCTCACAAATTTGTTTTGTCTATAAACTGAAAAACTATTCAACAAAATATAAATGAAATTTTCTCATCCTTTTGCCAACACCCTTATAAATTATTTTGCTGTCACTTCCTACCAAATGCAAGTAAGTATAGGAAAGTAGAGTTACCTTCAATCAAACATGTATTGTCACAAAAAAATCATGATTTCTCTTTATATATATATATATATATATATATATATATATATATATATATATATTAGCGGTTAATTTATTAGTAGGTGAAGATGGGTTTCTTTATTTGGGTTATCTGTAAGTTATTATAAAACTAAAATAAAAGTAAGTTGTTAAAAAGGGAAGGCAGTTTAATTTCAATGATTCTGTTTAAAACCCTACAACATAATCCCCCCCTCCAACTACAAATAAAAAAAGACAAAAAAAAAAAAAAAATCCTACTCCCGGTCTCCCCCAAACTAAATATAAATTAACCCTAAAAACAAACTTGTTTTCCCTCTCTACTTTGATTAAGTACAGAGTTAAGGAAGAAATCCAATTCAGACACGCTAAGTGATACCACAGGCCGTACTCCGTTTCACAGCATTCCCTTTAAAAAGCTCTGACACGTGTCCTCTTTCCAGCCGTTCGATTCAAATCCCCGCCAGATTTTGCACCATCTCCTTCTATTTCCGCGAACATCTTCTGAAGATCCTCGAAACTGTCTTCCTGCAGAAACCCAGGACACGACACGGTTGCCTCAGCTGATGCCGAATCGTTTCGGATTACGATTTACGACACAACTTGAAAAGACCATTATGCCCTCATGATAAACTTACCTCCGCCCTCACGTTGTCCATCATCGATAGCATCTCTTGCATAAACTCAGAAAAACCCTGTTTTTCAATTGCAGAATTATCAACATTCAGAAGGAAATAATGTAAAAATCCAAATGAGCCCTTATAGACTTTCAAATTTTACAAAAAGAAATGAAAACCGACTTCGTCTTCTTCTTCGGAGGGATCATATAATCCAGCGTCGTAAATTGATCTCTTCCCTTTATCAGAAAGAACTGCAGCCAAATAGACCAAAAAACGAACGTTATTTCCCGGCAGTCTGCATTATGGGCCCTGTCTGGTTGCCTTGAATTGAATAGAAAACGATAGAAAAGAATTAAAAAAGAAAATCCCCAAAGAAAATAATCATGAGAAAACTATGAAAAAAATAAAACCAGATTTTCAAGGCAAACAAACAGCTTGAAATGATTTTCTCGATAAAATTTGCCAAGAATCATGAGAAAAACCAAAATCGAAGGCCGTTATGACTCTCCGTTACGTACCAGAATACGCCTCTTGGATTTGCTGGAAACGCCTCTTGGCTTCTCCGGCGATCGTCGGATTTCTCGTCCACCTGTCTGGATGCCATTTCTTCACCCCACATATAAGCGTTAAGCAAAAAATTAAAGAAATACGAAATTTTCAGGGAAAAAAAAAAGTAGAAAAAGAAAAACTAACCAGTGCAAGTTTCCGATATGCGCCGCGGATTTCAGAGAACGAGGCGTCCCTACGGATGCCGAGGACTGAGTAGTAACAGGATCCGGCAGATCCTCCTTCTCGATCCATGTCGCCGGCGAGGGCAGACGGAATTAAATGGGAAGAGAGATGTCTATAACATGAACAGAGAAGCTCCTTCAATCTTCTTCTGTAGGAAGAGAATGAGAAAAATAATGGTATTTATGTTAAAAAGAAAGAGAGATTCCTGGTTGGTAAAGGCAAGCGTGGCTGCTCTTAGCAAAATATCTCCCAGACTTCATGTTCACAGATGAAAGTTCGAGAAATTATGGTCAGCGATTTAATACATCATAAATACCACTGATCATTCAGCAATTTACTGGAATACCCATGGTTTTCTCCACATCCTCCCAAGTCCCAACTCCCATAAACAAAATAAACAAAGGAAGAACAACCGATAAATAAATGTGATATAATTTTTTTGATAATAAAATATGATATCCAGGATGTACCATTCGCCCCCTCCCATGAGATGTGGGTTCATGCAAAAAGTTGTTGGCGTCACTCCCCTATGAGGGGGTCGGGTTCGGGTTAACCTATATAGTCATATATCATTAATTTGACATGACACAACTCTCACCCCATAAACACAAATTACAACATAACCCACAAACCCAATACAAAATAAGTTGGTTAATATTGTCATGACTTAGATTCATCTTGCATCCGTATCTTATGGTAGAGAGATAGTGCAATAATTGTCTCCAATCTAAAAGTCCATTATAAATTTTATTTATTTATTTTATATTCATTATAAATCAAACACATACCGCAATAGAATAAATAATGTAATTTGTATAAATTAACCATTCATATTCACCTATAACATCGAATTATTCTTTCACTTATCCTTTTATTTATCAATTATAGTGGATTGTTTCTATTAAACCATAATCAAAGTGCAACAAAATGAATCTATTAAGTGTAACCAAAGCGTAACGGAAAATATTACCGTATTCATATTTAAACCAATCAAAGATATCCATAAGTCTACATCAAAATAAAAACTTCTATAAGCCAACAACGTAATAATAATCTCCATCTTCAAAGGAGTATATAGACCACTAAAATAAAAGTACATCTCATGTCAAAAATTAAATTATGAAATAAAGTGTAATTTACTGGTGTAATTGCCCAACTCATCTCTCCTCTTGTATCTCATGTAGCTCCCATGATATCTTTATCTCCATAGCATCAATTTATAAGATTCTGTCAATTTGGGTGAAATTGATGGTTTCAACGAGAATATATACAAAATATACAACAGAGTAAAGAAGCCAAAAAAAGTACAATAGTAGATAAGGATTAATCAAGTTAGAGTAAGGATGTCAAATGTGTATGTGTGCAACAAGTGAGCTATATATATATATCATTACTATGATTTAAAATAACCATATGCGTTTTTAAATAAAACCAAATTAAACCATGCACATGCTATATTCTAACCCAATAAGGGTTTCTGTCAAATACTGAAACCAAATGTAAAAAACTCAAAAAGGGTCTTCGACAAACTATAACATATAACCTATGTAGGGTATCTGACAAATCTGAAATCATGTAACCCATGTGGGGTCTCTAACAAATCTAACATCTTATGGCCATGTGGGGTCTATGATAAATCTGAAATCATATAACCTATGTGGGATCTCTGTCAATTTTGAAATCGTATAACGCATGTAAGATCTCTGTCAATTTTGAAATCGTATAACGCATATAAAGTCTCCAACAAATCAAACCATTAAGTCGTGTTGGGTCATTAGGGTTGTCTTCACCTTTGATGTGACCCAGTGATTAGGTACCTGAAAGGGTCATAGGCTAATGTTAGCAGCAAAAATCCCCTAAGGTCTCAAGGGTTATCCCACATAATTCCTCCGAACTAGGGTAATCATCTAAAATTCCCTAAGACAATGGCTTATCTATCTCTTAAAATTCTCCCAGACAAGGGTCAAGTCCATTAAAATTCCCCCGGACAAGGGTCTAGTCCTCTAAAATTCCCAGGACAAGGGTATGTCTTCATTTGCTAAAATTCCCTCGAACAAGAGTTGCTCCCACATAATTCTTTGTAGCAAGAGTAGTCCTCTAAGATTCCCCAGGATAAGGGTGTCAAAACAAATCCACGTGTCCAAAAAAGATAAATAAAATTTATGCTTATGTAAAGTAATGTAGCTAATAGATAAATATGTTATACAAAAAATATCTATATGTCTAAGCTCGTGAAGGACCAATGCCAAATGTGCAAATGTCATGTGCAAATTTAAACCACAATGCAAGGAGGATTGTTCGTGTGAAAAATGACAATAAATCACACGTATATAATTCACTCACAAAAAAAAAGAGTTTTATTATCTATGGTACAGACCCATTCAAGATGTTATAACATTTATTAATTACATCTTTTACTACAAGAGAAAACCCTTTGATTCCAATAAAGAAATAAACAAATATTACAAGTTTACATCAACCATATATTCAACATGTTTATGCCGAATTGATCATGTCATCACTTACGAACATGTTTCTCCATTATCTCCCTCATGAATCATGAATTATTTATGGGCTTAAAGCCCATTATGACACATTGCATATTTTAAATCATTTGAATAAGTAATAGCGATATAGGCTATAGGCCTATCCTTATTGAAAGGGTTTATTGGGCTTGATCGGATAAGTAGACCATTATTGATTTATCACATTCCCAATAAGAGTCATTAATACTAAAAGGTCGATAAAGGACCATTGAATATTTTGGATTATATCCAACCCATTCATAGACCCGACTTATTGGATTTATTTTAACTTTAAAACCCATGAAACTCGTGATACTTTGGTAGCCTCACCATTGATGGTTTTTTTATATTATTATTGACAAGCTCAGGGCCCATTAGTTAATGGTATGGTCCTTAAATTACTAGACCAGCCATACATCATTATGGGTTTTGATCCCATTCCGAGGTAGATAACTTTTTTTATTTAGGTAGGTTACTACATTGCAAACCCATCATTTGAAATCTAGCCCGGACGTGGTCCCACATGTTGATAATTATAGAGACCGTTGATGGACTTATAGTCCAATTTAGACCCTTGAAAACTATGCGTTGTAGGTAGCATATTTAGCTTTTATGCCCTTTAATAAGCCCATTCCACAAACCTTAGTAATTTGATGGGCTTATATTATTGGCTTTTAAACCATGGGCTGAAATTTTGGAATTTAATATGAACCCTATTCACCGTCTAAAGTTTGGGCCCAAGTTTATAATTAGAACCGTTGATTTACTTCCCATTTTATGGTCCCGGTTTGATGGACCTTTTAATTTGGATAAGGTGATATAATGGGCTAATTAGGGTGACAATGTTTAACATGACTCATGGGCCTAACATGAACCCAATGAGTTAAAATGGGTCGAACCTCATTAACATGATTAATAAATGGTTTGGGTTTGGGCTGAACCATATAATTGTATGCCCTTAACTTGACACAACACGAATATAACCCACTAGCACATATTACAACATAAAATTCGAACTTGGCGTGAACCTAACATGGAGTAAACGGGTTAGGGTTGACTATAAACATGTCTCAGGTCAAATGGGTTGACCCATTTTGACATGATTAATAAATTATTCGGGTTTCGGTTGAACCATATAGTTGTATGTCCTTAACTTGACACGACACGAATGTGACCCACCAGCATGTACTACCACATAACTAGCGAACCAATGTGAACCCATCATGAAATAAGTGGGTTAGGTTGACTGTAAGCATGTTTTGGTTCAAAGCGAGTTGACCGGCTTTGACACGATCAATAAATGATTCGGGTTCGGGTTGGACCACATAGTTGTGTATCCTTATCTTGACCCATCACAAAACCAACACAAAATGCCACCCCCCTAGAGTTGAGAAAGCTCTAGATATTGTTGACCATTGATTTGGTATCACCATATCTCAACCACTTAACATTATAGGGTGCTTAGTTGATAGGAATTATTAGCATACACATTAAATCACTGTGAGTGCCACTACACTGGTAAATGTTAGTGGTCCCACTAAACTCTTTTCTTTTTTATTTTATTATTCCTTTTAATAATAATAATAATAATAATAATAAGAAGAAGAAGAAGGATGGCTGGATTTATTGGAGAGGAGTTGATGGATGTCAAAGGACATTAGACACCAACCATGATGGTCCCCGCTTTTATTTTGGGGCTTGTTTAACGGTTTAATTGGTTAAGCATCTCATGGCCGTTGATCAATGACTTAAGAAAGAACCATCCTCTTTCTATTCAACCACCATCTTCTTCTTCCTCCTCTTTTTTTTTTTTTTTTTAATGAAATCTTCCTACAAAAGTTTTGGAGGTCTTGCCATCAATGGGACAAGAAGAAGGGAAGTTAAATAAATGGTTGGTGGGTAAACTGATTTCTTGAAAGCATTCAAGTCATCAGCCGTGAGGTTCAGAAAGGGGTTTTTTCTTGTTTCATCCGGTAGACTCACAATTGATTATGGATGAGATCAGAATTGTTTGGTTGCAAAGATGAAGAAATCCATCCAAGTAAAGGAAATAGTATGGAGCTATTTCAATTTCACCGGCCTTTCATTTTTAAAGAAACTCTTTTTTTTTCAAAGATAAATTTCTAGAGTTTTGTGGACCAACTGGAAGTGTTGGAGTTAGTTTAGGATGTTGCTATGCACAAGTCCTATATTCATACGTTTTATCATTTTGTTGATCGGATATATATATATATTATGTGTGTGTGTACTTTTAACAATGACGCTCAATGAAAATATAAGGACATGTAGTAATCTATCAAATGTAAAACGATGCCATGCTCAATGTGACCAAAGATAAAACGAAATAACTCAAATGCTCTAAAACTCATAGAAGAAATTCAAAGAAGATGCTCAACTAAAATGCCAACATAGTAAATTCTAAGATTTAGCATGAGAATCACTAGAATAAATACAAATTTATATGAATTAACAAGAAACAAAGAGAGTTCATCAAAGTAAGCAAATATGATTATATAAAAAATCCATAGACATGTTATAATCTTGTAAATCATGGAGAGTAATCATATGACCATGAATCAAATACGTAGAGAACATAAATGTAGGGAGGTCGAAGAGAATAAAAGGAAATCAAGGATACACCTCATGGAATCATTATTCCCAATCCAAAACTATACGGAATCAACCACAATACTTTCCATCTAAGATTAGTGATTAATAAGTTTGTCATAATAGGGCATTAACATCATGTAAATTGAATCTCTTCTAAAAACTCAAGGAGATTAGAAAACACAATATTCTTAACCAACTTAAATCAATGAATTAAGATCATACACAAGGAAATCATTATATTCTTGAAGATTAAATGCAAGTCCATCAAAACAAAGCTCAATATCAACAAAATTAAGATCCTAAGGAAGGAGGAAGTGCATATAATGCATATCTACTTACAAGAATCAATTCCATAGGGATTAAATCACAAATCTTCACAACATAGAAGAAAAATCACATTTTTAGGGACTTAAGAGTAAGAGAGAGTGCATATCATTTATATCTACTTACAATATGCTTTCAATCTTTTGTTTCCAAGGTTTTCTCAACCTAAGTTCCTTTACCTTTCGAATCGCCTTTAGTCTCTGAGATTAACCCACAAATCCATAAGAATCCATGGTTAGAAATTGCCCTTCTACCAACTAGATCTAAGCATTTGTGACTCACCTTGCTCTTAGAGAAGAAATGTTTCTTCTCTTTTCTCCAAATCTCCCAAAGGTTCTTCTCTCTCTCAAGTTTCATTCTCTTTATGTCACATTAATGTAAAAGAGCTAAAACTAGGGTTTGGGGTCGTCCCAAGTGGCCCCCCCATGAAAATAGGACAAATCATGTGTTGGTGCAGATCCCAAGGTGGATTTTGGCTAGGTTCAAGTGCTTGGACTCACCCATCTCAATCCCTCGGACTTTTCTCTAGAGCTTGGGCTCACTTATCTCGATCCCTCAGACTTTTCTCGAGAGCTCGGCCTCCCCCATCTCGATCCCTTAGGCTTTTCTCGAGAGCTTGGGCTCCCAGGTTTTTTCAACACAAACACATCATGGGAAAACAACCAAAACCTTCTCTAAAAATCTCTAAATCATTCGTTGCTTGTTGTATTGGAAAGCAGACTCTTAGATCTTTCTAATAATGTATGGGTTGTAAGATAACTCCTATGAAATTGACACAGGTTTACCTATGAAGTTACCCAAAATCTATTGTTTAGGATAACTTCAAAAATTGTTAAGCCCAAGACTTGTTTTTGCTTTATTTTCTCTTTTCTATTTAATTTAACTTTCTCACTCACTGATGCATGTCAAAATACCACTAATACAAAAATGATTAATTATCAATTATGCATCTATGATCCAACTAAATGCATGAAACATGTGCGGAGAGTTACACCTACATTTTGAGTTGACCACTTTTTTTACGCTTTTAACCCCATAAACACCACGTGCTAGCCGGTAGCATGGTCATAGACAAATATTTATTTTGCTGGAATTAAAAAAATATAATGGCAAAAACAATCCATGTGTAACACAATGTGAGATAAAGATGTCTCAGTTAATACATATGGTCAAAATAGGTATTATGGTAAATAAAAAATAAATATTTTAGCATTTATCAAAATACCCATTGTCCTTTACCAAAAAAAGTACCATTTGTCAATACACAAATCATGTGTTGGGTAAGTATGAGCGTGGTGGAGATGATTTGAAAACCCTACCATTGAGTCAAAGAAAATCAAGTTAATTTGAATTGACAAAGCTTGAAAGTTAGGTATGATTGTATAAATTCACTATAAAAACAAAAGGGATGGGAGAGAGGAAGCAAATGCCTATGTTTGGTGGGAGAGAGGGAGAAGAAGAAATAGACTCCTAAAGTAGTAGGCGAGGGCTTATCTTTTCCTATTATTCTTTATCTTTTCCTTTTTTCACTCAAATATTTTAAAGATATTTGTGATTGATTATGATATTTGTGATATTTTCAAAACATTTAATAGGGTTGCTGATTTTAATGTTATTGATTATGATATCAGTTAAATAGGTAGTTTTTAATGTTATTCATTATGATATTTGTGATATTTTCAAAACATTTAATTTTTTTTTAAATGATGAAATTATTCAATATTATGATTTAGAGGAGACTCCAAATAGGGTTGCTGATTTTGGATTTTGGGGTATGAAGTATGTATATCTTACGGTTTAATCATTATTATTATTAACTTTTAGCAATTGGTATGTTGTTTGATTCTCTCATGCTTGGAAATCCATTTTTTATTCTATTTTAATTTTGTATAATTCTTATATATATTTATTGATCAATTATTTTTTTCTAAAATATTTAAAATCTGCATGTGATTTGGGTATCATTATTGATTGGTTATTTCTTTTAGTAAACATTATTTAGTTTTTCCTTAACATGATAAATTTTTCTTTAGGTTTTAACCAATACTTAAGCATCTGGATTTTACAAGTTTCTTGATTTAAAAGAACGTGTTATATCACAAAAATATATATACACTTGTGAAGCAAGACTTCAATAAATAAAAAATCAAATATTAATTTATGGATATTTTACTTTATTAGATTCTTTAGATTGGAAGTATGTAGTTTAATTGATGTTCATTGATTGTAAATTATAAACCAACATTATTATTAAATTAGAAAAGATAGAAAAACTTTTGGATTATGTAAAAAATAATATTAATATTATGGAGAGATGAAAAAGTAAGAATTCTATGGATATATTAATATTATGGAGAGATGAAAAAGTAAGAATTCTATGGATACTACATGTATGATGGAAACTTTTTGAAAAGCATATTCAAAATTCAACTCATTACGATTTATGCGAAATACAATTGAGCATTGCAACTGTTGAGACGGTGTCTTGAATTCACCGTGTGCTCAAAAAGAATTGTAAATTAGAAAGTAAGGGTATTTTTGGATTTTCACTTAATTTTGGAAATATGGTTTCATGGGTTTGCTATATAAGGTTTATTTTATGGTTTTTTGTTGTGTGGAAGTGAGAGACTTTGGTGATAGGTAATAATGTATTTTGTTTTGGAGAGTTTTTCTTTGGGTTTTGTCTTAGGGTTTCACCTTTAGGGTTTGAGAATTCGCCGTTGTGCGTTTTGTACTCTTCTTTATTCTCTGTATTAGTGAAGTTATTGATCATATTCGCTCAAGGATGCAGGCAAGTTTACCGAATCACGTTAAATATTGTCTCTTGTGTGATTATTCTTTGCCGATTTTGTTTTCTCGTTTTGTTTTTGTACATTGCATACTTGAATCCGATCCGTATTCGTTCCGCTTTGCTATTCTGGCACAATAGCAACAAACAAGGCTTTTCATAAGTATATTTTTAATGTTTTTATTTGATTATTAAATTATAAATACTTTTTTTCTATATCTAATATTAGCATTTTTAATTTTATAGGTATCTGTGAATGTTATTGAATGTGACTTAATAATATATTCTTGACATTCATTTCCAAACTATATTGACCTTAATACAGTTTTGTTAAAGGTTTGATTTTACTTATAATCAATTTTAATTATATTGTTCAATTATTTTGTTTGAGTTGAAAAAATCTTTGTCCTTTAGGTATGGTTAATGGCAGAGCCACATAGGAGCAAGGGGGTAGTTGCCCTTGCCATGCCCCTCCCCCTCAAATTCCAAAAAGAAAAATTGAAGAAAATCTTCTATGATGACAAAGTGTTTACAGTGTTTATGGTGAATTATAAGCTGACACATGTTGTGTTGATGGTTCAAAAAAAAAGTGTTCAGGTGTAAAAAGAGAAACTCCAAATTCAAAAACACATCATGTGCCACCAATGGCACACATACATAGGCCTGTGTCAACAGAGAAAAAGTACCTGATAGGCTAGAGTAAGAAGTCTGGCCACTTCGAAAGACCATGTTAACTAGATTACTCGAGTGGTTAAAGAGAAGTTTACAAAGACCTATGGTCGTATATTGATTTTTTATTTGATTTTTTTATTTAGTACATAGAAGAGAGGAAACGTATTAACAAAAGAGATTATTACGAGAAAAAAAAGAAGAAGATGTTGAAGCTTAAAATAAAACCAATAAATGTTCTGTGATGAAAAAGTCTCTATAATGTCTATGATGAATTATAAGCTGACATGTGTTATGTTGGGGGTAAAAATGTCCAAAAAAGTGC
>JAOXJP010167226.1:1643-12758 GCA_025762735.1 Platanus orientalis
AGACAGCATGGACACATAAAATGTTGTACCCCCCCACCCCCTTACAAGACCCTTAGTAGCCCTACATAACATGCTAGCTTGAACTTGGCCCTTTTGTGGGACGGCACATATATAAGTCTTGGTGGCTCACATCAGATTAAAGGTCAAAGATCCCCATCCTAATAGCTTAGATTATCAGACTCTCAAAATATATCAAGATTGTCTTGAGGTCAAACTTCTAAAGATAAAAGAACATAAGCAGAAGGAAATCAAAAGACAGGAAAGAATTCGTATACTTCATGAGATAGAAATACAGATGTATGATCATATGAGTGCTTTACTTAGTAATTTGTAGAAAAGTTGTGACAAGTGCCTAGAGATCCTTGAGAAAAAAATATGATGAGGAACTAGTCAGAGTTGCTCCTTCTCCAACGTTGGTTACAATTCATTCTTTTAAAGCCTCTCTAGTTCTTGAACAAAAGCCTGATTATGAAAGCCAGATTGAAGTTCAAAAGAAGACATGCCAGAAAATGAAAGAGATCAAGGTAAAAGAATTCTTGGAAGAAGACTATAATTAGCACTCATCCTCTTACCATATTGTAGATCATCATCAAAGGCCAGACTTTGTTTAAGCTAGAAAAGATGTCAACTCGAGCAAAAGCCTAAAAGCGGACTAGATCAAGATCTCAGTCCAAGTAGCCACCAAGCCCCAAAAGTATATCCGAGTCTTTAGTCCTTAGACCTCCACCACAACGTCGTCCAATTTTGAAAAACCTGAATCTATCCATTGGAAGCTGTGAGGAAGAGCGGTCGTCATCAAATTTGAGATCGAATATCTTCTCACCATGGGAAAATGATGCAGACAACATTAGTAGTCTTTCATGTATGTAACCCAGATAAGAGAGCTAGATTTAAAATTGAATGTTATCTGGGACTAATTAGAGTCATTTAGGGGTTAGGATTCATATGTAATAAGACTAATAGTGCTAAGGTTATGTTGATTTTTTTAGAGATTAATCACAACACTTACTTTTAACCCAAGTTTTCTAAGGTCAAAATTTACCATTTTAGCTTGATCTTGGTGTGTCATTAGAAAAGTTATTTAATTACCTTTCTAACGAGACCACGATTGCACTATCGATTTTGTCTTTATTTTAAAGCAACCGTTAGAAGATCTAACGGTAACGACTTATTTTAGTTTTAAAAGACTCCTTTTTGCATTGGAGTCATGTTTGACGACAAAGTATGTGGAAACCCCTAATCTAAACTAGGGAAAAAGAAAAGAAAGGAGAGGCAATTGCTCAAGGGGATTTCTTGGGGTTTTCTTCAAGGGTTTGAAAGCATGAGAAAGAGAGGGTGTACAAGGGGAAACAGTGTGGGTTTCTGGGTTGCAAAATCACACTTCTTTGTACAGATTTGCATTCTCATAGTGAAGAAAGATTTAATTCTCTATTGAACATAGGCACATCTCCGAACCACATAAATATTGGTGTTTCTTAATTTCTTACTTTGATATTATTTTATTTTTCTTGTTATTCGTAATGGAATATTTGTTGTGAGATGCAACAAGTGGTATCAGAGCACTAAGTTCGGCCAGAGAATATAGAAATTAAGAACAAGTTATTGATTATCAGAGTTTAGTACAAATGGTAGAGAAAAGATTCTCGATGGCTAAGTTTGAGGTGGATCCTTTTGATGGGAAAATAACTTTAACCTGTGGTAAAGCAAGGTTAAAGATATTTTGGTGCAACAAGGAATGATCGAAGCACTATCTAGTAAGAAAAGAAACCAATATCTATATCTGACAAGGATTGGGAGGAACTTGAGATGAAAGCAGTGAGCAACATTTGCTTACGTCTCGCACCAAAGGCAAAATACAATGTTTTGAATGAGACTTCTGCTTCGAGACTAAGGAAAAAATTAGAACTTTTATGTCTCAAAATCACTCACAAACAAATTGTTCCTAAAAAAAGAAATAATATCAATTGTGGATGGATGAAGGAACAAATTTTTAGATCATCTCAATGTGTTTAACAAAATTATTACTCAACTATTAAGTGTTGAGATGGAAATTAAAGAGGAAGACAAGGCTCTACTTCTTTTGGCATCTCTTTCATCTTCCTCTGATACACTTGTAACCACACTTTAGTGGGGAAAGATGTAATACCTCGTGTTCTAATTGAATGACAAAATTATAAATTTTTGTAAAAGGGTAAATTTTTATTTTTACATGTTTGTACAGACCATAATATATTTTAGGAACCCTTTTGACCAAGCTAAAAGTGAAGAACCAAAGTTTGACCTTAAACCTATGAAGTTCAGAAGTTTGCTTCAAGTGTACATTGGGGTAATTTCATTGGGAACCCTACACAAATCTTGAGACAATTTGGGTTTATGGAAAACCTACTTAGGAAAATCTTCGATTCTACTTTCCCATACAATAAACAGTATGCAAAATAGAGTTTTCTAGTGAAAGTTATGGCCATTTTATCACAAATGGTCAAATCTAGAAAATCATGTTTGATACCTACGAGGGGTCCCATTTGGAGGGACCGGTCCAACGGGGGGTACAAGGGATTGCCCAAATCTGCAACCAGTCCCCATCCAAGGACCCAAAAATGAAGTTTGGAATTTCTCAATGCTAGCCGTCCGAGGACCACGCAACCGGTCTGAGGGGGGGTCGAGAGGGGTTGCAAGATTCTATGATTGGTCTGAAGGGGTGGTGAGTGATCGCTCCAATCTACGACCGCTCTCCACATGCCCATATTAAAAAACAAACGGAGATTCCTTCCCAATTTTGCATGGAATCTTCTTGGGGAAGGGCAATCTTGTACAAGGACATCTACATGACCTATTTTTAGCTAGATTAGAATACACTTAGGGAGAGAAAGATAAGAGAGAATTGGGAAAATTAAGGATTTGTCTCTCCTAATCTAAGGTAAGCATGATTTTCTTAGATCTAGGCTAAGTAAACTAGAGTTTGAAGGTTTTGACACTAGATTTTTGTTCTAGTGTATTTTTTCATTGAATCTATATCATTATTTGCAGAGGTTGAGCATTGAAGAAGGATTGACCAAGGAGATCAGAGAAGTGAAGCATAGTAAGTATTATTACAAACTAATGTCATTTCCTTTAAATTCATATGATTTGATGGTGAATTCCATTATTGGAATGCTTTTGAGTTGGAAACCATGAGAGATTGGCTCTAAAGTGATGATCTCATGGTTGTAAGTGATCCTTATGTGAGTTGGATTTTTTTTCATCACCTATGTCAAGTTCCTTTAATGAATTCATGTTATTTATTGAAAATCTCATGTGAAGTACTATGTAAATTGAATTTAATTATGTTTTGATCTCATTATTTTCTTCATTGAAATATCAATAAAGTTTCCTTTGAAATCCCCATGTTCGATATGTAATTAACATGGATCTAAGATCGAATTGATAAGAATCCTATAAAATTTCCTAGTATGGAACATGATACGATTGATTTAAGTAAATCTTATTGAATTTCCATAAGAAATGTGAATTCCTTTGAAATAACACGAAATTGAACATGAGGAAATGTCTTTGACTGAAATTAAGTATTATTGAAACTTCGATCTTCACTTATGGACTATGAAATATGAACCAATGATTGAAAATTGTAATTCCTTTGAACAAAGCAAAGATATCATGATATAAAAGATTATAAGAACTAGGAATTATGAAAATTTACTTAAATTTATGATCATATGTGGTCTGTATGAAAGAATTATAAAACCATTGAATAAGAAATGTGAATGTATAATGATCGGAACTTATTGAACCATAAAGCATTTTTTTGCATATCATGAGAACCATTATTGACTATTGATATCCTTTGATATGTCTCAATTGTTTATTGAACTTTAAATTGTTTTTAAATCTTTAAACTATTGAACCCACTCTGGGCCTTATTAAATTATTGGACTCTTTGAACATAATTGAACTATTTAAGACCTTTTATTGGGTCGCAACAATGGAATATGTATTTGGGACCTACCATTGGGTCACAACAATGGTAAAAGATAGAGGACCACACCAAGAATCTATATAAGGACCTACCCTTAGGTCGCAACAAGAGAGAGAATATTGTTTTGGGACCTTTTATTGGGTCGCAACAATGGTATAGTATAGAGGACCACACTAAGAATCTATATAGGGACCTACCCTTAGGTCGCAACAAGAGAGAGAATATTGTTTTGGGACCTTTCATTGGGTCGCAACACTGGTATAGTATGGAGGACCATATCGATAATCTATATAGGGACCTACCCTTAGGTCGCAACAAGGAGTATGATATGATCTTTGGGACCTACCATTGGGTCACAACAATGGTAAAATTATTTAGAAACTTTCATTGGATTGCAACAATAAAAATTGTCATTTAACTATTGTGTTGATTCATTTAATCCATTTTATTATTGTTTTGGGATCTCCCATTAGGTCACAACAATGGTGTATCATTGATTACTTTTAAACCTTATTGAATTCTTTGAACTTATCAAACCCTTTGATTATTGTTTCAGGACCTACCATTGGGTTGTAACAATGGAAGTTATTGATATTAATTTGGCTTATTTCTTTTCCTTCATTAGAACCTATTAAACCTTATTGAATATAGTTTTGGGACCTCCCATTAAGTCGCAACAATGGAGAACAATGATTGAATCTTTGAAATCTAATAAAAAATGATATGAGTAATGAATAAGACAACAATCAAGTTTATAAGTAAATGAACCATGTGATAAGTATGTATTTGAATCTTAATGATAAATGAGTAGACTATTGATAAGAAATATGAAAATGAATACGGAAAAGTGATATGTTGATTAATTCTAAAAATAAAATATGCTACACTTATCATTACATTATGACATGTATTCCTTTATTGTCAATGGCATTGATTATTTTTATATTACTTATTAAAATGTACCCATGGATTGATATGCTATTGATTCCTATAGTTTGAACTTCATGTTGTTATTCATGCCTAAATTATGTAAGAGAAAGTTGTGTGCAAGCGATAACTGTTATCATTTGGATATGGTTTACATTTGTACTTGTTGAGCATGTCAAGTTCATCCCTGTGGCAACTCGACACTCATATCCAAAGGACACAAATTTTAAGACACAATATCATTTATTCATATATTGAAGTATTACAATTGCATGATTTTTTTTCTTTCCTTATCATTCACACACCTTTATCAATTTCTATCCATAAATTTTCTTTCTACACTCATGTGCATTACCACAGGTTCAATCCATTCATCACATTCAATTAATCACAGCGGAATAGTAAACTAACACCTTGACTATATTCATATAAAATCCATAACAAATCTGAAATATAAGTCATGAAACCACCATTCAAACCATACTAAAAGACATAACCATCTCATACTAAAGTGTTGAAACTGAAAGCAACTAACTATTATATCTCTTGAATAAATAACAATGTTTGAACTAAAATCTGAAACAATAAACTAATCATCTTTTCATTTCAATAACTAACAGCCACAATCCTCCAAGCATCATCTTTATTCTTTCTCTAACTCTTCTTTCTCTTTGTTTCTTGTATAGTATTGTGTGAGGTTGGAAAACCCAGTAAAAAAGATGCAATGTTATATAGAAGTATGATCAAGACTTATACGATATGATAAAAACACTAAAACGAAGTAGAAGTAGATGAGACAATAAGTTACAATAAAATAGAAGTTATAATACTAATTTCTCATACTACTTATATCATAAAGTATACAATCAATCTTATAAAACTGGCATTCTTTTACCTTTGTTCTTTAATTTTACTTCCATTCATTTTATTATCACTTTTCTTAACATGTAGCATTATTACTTTCTTTCCTTGCATATTTCAAATTTTATTCTTTTTTTAAGTTTTGCTTTCTTTTTATTCGTTCATTCTTTCACATAGCACTCAAACATTCATTTATAACATTTCAGTGGTCTCATGCCAAAGACAATGCATTACAATGTGATGTCATTTCAGCCTATTAACCCCCAACAAAAGGATCTATTTAAACCTCATTACCTCCGACGAAAGGTCTATTCAAGCCTCGTTACCCCTGGTGAAGGGTTAGCCCAAAAACATTACCCCGACAAAAGGGTTACTTACACCATAAACTAGGTGCAATGAACATCATCACAATAACCCTTGGATGATGAAGGGTGGCTTCAACCATACAATACGGATACAAAAATGCGGTCTTTAAACTATTATTTTTCTAATTCTACTTTATTTTAACATAAATCGTAAAATTACTTTTGAACATATAGAATTCTTCAAAAATATTTTTTTATCTTTTCTTTAATAATTTTATATCACTTAACATTTAATACTATAAAGAAGATACGATAATAATATAATGATAATATCTATACTTATAAACAATACTATACAATACAATCAAATCTCATGCATAAATGAGAAATACGATCTTTACATTACTATTTTTCAATTTCATTTTACTACACATATGTTGTAACGTTACTTTTAAACATGTAACACTCTTTACAATCTTATTTATCTTTTCTTTAACAATTCTATATCAATAAGCATTTAATATTATAAGGAAAATATGATAACAATACAATGGCAATGTCTATACTCGTAATCATTACCATAATAATGACAATACAATACGATACAATCAAATCTCTTGTATTAATAAAAAATATGATATTTACATTACTATTTTCTAATTCTACTTTACTTTTAACACATGTTGTAACGTTACTCTTAAATATATAAGACTCTTTACGATCTTCTGTGTCTTTTCTTTAACAATTCTATATCAATAAGCATTCAATACTATGAGGAAATATGATAACAATACAATGGCAATGACTATACATGTAAACAATACTTTAACAATAACAATACAATATGATAAAATACATTCAAATCTCATGTATAGATGAGCCAATAACAATGCAATACAATACGATGTCAATGTCACCATTTTATCTCCAGTGAAAAAAGCCACATGATACACCTACTTTATCTCTGGTGCAAGAGCCACATGATTCATTAATTTTATTTTCGGTGAAAAGAACCACATGATACACCTATTTTATCTCCGATGCAAGAGCTATGTGATTCACCAATTTTATCTCTGGTGAAAAGAGCCACTTGATTCACTAATTTTATCTTTGGTGAGAAGAGCCACTTAGTTCACCAATTTTATCTCTAGTGAGAAGAGCCACGTGATTCACCAATTTTATCTCTAGTGAGAAGAGCCACGTGATTCACCAATTTTATCTCTAGTGAGAAGAACTACTTGATTCACCAATTTTATCTCTGGTGAGAAGAGCCACTTGATTCACCAATTTTAACTTCGGTGAGAAGAGTCACTTAATTCTCCAATTTTATCTCTGGTAAGAAAAACCACGTGATAACCATTTATAATCCCTGGTAAAAGGGTCATTTACACCATACACATGCATTACTTTAATACTTTATTAATTTTACTCAATACAATTACTTCTTTATATATTATATTATAATAGTATAGTCTCCAACATATTCAACACAATAGAATACTAATTTAAAACCAATGGAGTTTGCTTGACCATCTAAGCACTTTCTATGGAACTTTTTACAGAAATTCTATAACAGTCCATACAATACATTAACAATAATATCTATCACAATTCTCATATCAATACAATGGCTTTTCAATATCTATAACCTTATAACAAAGAAACTTTATCAATATTAATAATCTTTTCTTAAAAACTATCTTATGCAATACAAATTTTCACATGCCTTGATCTACATGATAGTCTATACTTTATAGAATTTCAAAATCATTATTATACTTATGAAAAATAATTACTTTTCTTTGTGAAAATTCAACATTTACATGTTTAATAAGTTTGTTAGTGGTTCTTGTCATATTCACTTAGAAACTCATTCAAAACTTTTGGAAAACTTGTAAAAACTCTTAAAAACAAGATCAATATTATTAGATAACTAAGAACCTAAGTAAAAATGATAGATTATACAATTTTTTACCTCTTTGTTAAATCACAACCTTGTTCTTAGCTTTGTTCTTCCAAAAATCCTTTAAACCCTAGCCGTTTCCTTGTTCTTCCTTTTTCCTCTCTTTCTCTACCTCTTTTTGGTGTAAAATGATAGTATTAGGGTTCCCTTATTGTATTTATAGTATTTGGGGTCAAGTTGGGTGGGTCCCACACTTTCCAAATTGAAGAAAAAAATTATCTTTTCCTCCAAAAATCGTAATTCTGGGCATTTGGATCGATCATAGATCCATCCAATATATTTTTTGCAGTTTTCTCAGACCAAAAAGTCTCTGGTTCAATCTCGAATCAATTCTAGATCGATCCAAGTGAATAGGTTTTTCTCAACTTTTACCTCCTCGCACTAAAATGCTCATAACTTTCTATACACAACTCTAAATCGATCTCTATTTGTTGGTTTGGTAACTAGACTTCAAGACATTTCTAATAAGGTATGGATAACCCTCTAATTCCCTTGGGATTTATGTCAATGTGCTCATGAAGTTACCCCAAATCTGTGTACCTATCAACACTAACATATTTTGAGAAAATGATCATATCTTCTTCTAGGAGGATCGTAATCACACTTTGTTTAATGAGTTGGAAAGTAAACTCCTAGATATTTGTTTAGGTATATGATTTGTACTCTAATTCACTCAAGATTAATGTTGGTGGTCCCATGAAGTTACCTCAAATACGCAATCAAGATAACTTTCAAATTTAATAAGTCCAAAGCCTAACTTGAATCTTACGCTTCTAACTTGGTTCAATGTATTCCTAAACCACTCTAAGGTTTGTATAAACATATGAAATGGAAAATTTACCCTTAAGTATGTTAAATTATATTTTTATCCTTTTAATGAAATGCGGGATATTACAATCCCAATTGACACTGGTTTAGACAAGATGATAGATTAATCGTGATGATGATTGAGTATACGAAGGAATTAAGGAGGGATTGATTGCATATTTTACCTTATGTTAAACTTTCATTAGATGAATGAATTAAGAACCTTACATTGGAATTACTTGTAGTGAACATATATGAATGTGGAGATTTATATGTTGACGATAGTACGTTATTGTGGGCACTATTGTGTTATACTCATGGTCTCTCTATGATCGAGTAGATGGTTTACTATTTACGCTACACCTTATTTTGAATGGCATGGTTATGTACATATATGTTATGAATGAGTTATGATTCTATTAATGGTAAAGGTATTGAATCAAGAGTTATGGTTTAATGATAAAAGGCTTATGTCCAAGGTAAGGCATAACCAAATTTTTTTATGCTTCCGCATATTATTGAATATAATGGTTTATAAGATATTATATGAAATTATGGTAATACATGTTATGAAAAATGGATCGAGTGTCTATGTGACGCTCCAAATCTGGGGCACATATGGATGAGATCCGAGTCCGGGTTCGGGTGTATTACAAAAGACATTCTTAAGGTTGATGAAATGACAACAACTATATTGGAGACTGAAATACTCTGAAAGCTAAGAAATGGTTCCCAAACAAAAATTTTGGTGGCTAAGGGTGAATCAAGCCATCAACGTGGAAGAAACAAAGACAGAGTATCTAGAAACAAATAGAGGTCACACTTGAAATTAAAGGGAAAGAGTAGCAAATTTGAGTGTTATTATTACATAAATGAAGGACACATGAAAATGTCAAAAAGATTTGGAGGAAAAGAAAAGAAAAAGGACAAACATTCAAATCAAGTTAATGTTGTAGAGGATGATTCAGATTCTAATGGAGATGTTCTAGCAGTTTCTACAGGTACAAATTATTTTTTTGAAACATGGATAATGGATTAATGATGTTCTTATCAAATATATGTGCCCTTATATGGAGTGGTTTGACACTTACCAACCCTATCATGGCGGAACCGTACTAATGGGACACAATGCAACCTATAAAACTAATGGTATCAATACTATTAAAATGAAGATGCATGATGGTATTGTGTGTTAGCCTAATACTCCCACCTTTTATTGCACCTTTTGACTATGAATAACGATGGTGTTATCAAGTTGTACTCATTAAACTAGAACCTTCGTAACCTCTTTTTGGGAACCTACTTTTTGAATTGAGAATTTTTTACTCTTGTACCCCCAAATACACCATGTGTCAACTTATAACATTTTCATAAAGAATCACACACTTTTTTGTCACAAAACATTTGTTTTCATATATATACTAGTAAAAGAACCCATGCAAACACATGAAAGTGAAATAGGAATTACAACAATTGGATTTTATATTTTTAGTCAAAAACATCAATAAATGTACTACAATCATATATTTCAAAGTAAAAATAGAGTACTTGAAAGTTGAAAATCAAAATCTCTTCAAATGTTTTTCTAATAAGGTGAAATAAAAAGTGCAGAAATTTTAATAGTGAAAATAAACAACTTAATGAAAAAATCCTTCTATGAATTATTCTAATTCCATAAAAGAATTTTATTGTTGAGGTTTCAACATCTCAATTGCTCAGCATAAAAAAATAAAAACAAATAAAAAAGCTATCCTACAATTAAAACCCATAAAATTGTAAGAAAGTGAATGTAGAAAAATTCAAGCATTAATAAGTGTCCAATTTAATTGTTCTACTTAACTAAGAGTGATGTCCAACACAAATTGAAATAGTGAAACCCGCTATACAAGGAAATAGGGAACTGAATTTTCATAAATGCTAAAAACGAAGCAAGTTGAAGAAGCCACATTACTGAAGAAATGGATCTTTGGGGCGGCTTCTGAGGGGATTGTATATAAAATATCAAAGGCCAAACAGGAACCCGTACTTCCAATCAACACAATATCAATGGAAAAGAATCCCTAGACTACATTATCAACAATGAGAGATGTCCTCTCAGTCCTTCAAGAAATCTAAATATGAATGATGATCCATAAATTTTATAAAAAAAACTCAACCAGAAACATTTATGAAAACGATAAAAATGCAAATAACTTGGTCTCTGACTAATAATATATGATTTCTAGTTGTCACCCTAAATATATATATATATATATATATATATATATATATATATATAT
>JAOXJP010167247.1:0-12757 GCA_025762735.1 Platanus orientalis
CAAAAGATAGGGTGTCCTTAATGCAGTTTGACTTAATTAAGGATACTGGGCCCCACAGCCTAAGGATAAGAATCCCAAAAGGATCCCACACCCCCTAGGGTTACTTTGGCTACTCAAATACTTAATATATAGAGGTACCCACGTTCAGATAGGGTCCTGTAACATTTCTGGAAGTAGGAGAAGCACAAAGAATTCTAGAGCAGGTGTGGATGCTTTGGAGACCGGGTCAGATCATTGTCTTGTGTCCAGTTTAGCCTTTAAAGTATTCTTCTTAATCTTCCTTGATTAAATCCTAGGATTTCATATGGTGATCATAGGAGAAATAATGTTCATGGTCTGTTTTTTTATGAAAATTAATCAAAAAATTAAAATTTTTCAAAGAATTGAAACAACAGACCAAACACTACATCTTAGTTTTCCATTTCAGTTTTAGTTTATTTTTCAGAGATGTGGCATATTTAGTACTTGTTTAATTAAGATGAGCCCCTTCATGGGTAAGACTTTTATATAATTATGGGCAGGTTTAGATCATTTTATGTTGGATGTTTATGAGATGTTTTAGACTTGATGTTTATATATTTCTATTGCTCTTATTTGAATTATGTTATCACTATTACTATTCCCCTGTGATTGTGATATGTTATAAATGGAATTAAATAGATGCGACTTAATGAAAAAAATTGAAAGGGAAATCTATTATTTGGAGTGTGATGTGAATAGGTATAAGAAGGTTGATGACCCATTCCGAGCATGTTGGTCTCCCCGTATGAGAAATAGGTTTGGGGTGGGTTGGCCCTATGTCATGGATCCGAACCCAGCCCACTTCATGGCCCGTGGACTTGGGTCATGACACCAAATTTAAGTTAACTCCTAACCTATCTGATTCTATTGAAAAATCCAAGTCAAAAAATCTTGGTCAAAACTAATATTCCTTTTGGTGTAGTCCACCCTCCCAACCGCTTCATAATGATTGCAGTTGTTTAAAATGTTTTCATATTTCCATATTATAAATTAAGATGTTTGCAAGGTTATTACTAAGAACTTTCGTGGAGGTATGCTTCTAAAATGTTTTTCCTCATTTGTTTCCCTTGTACTTAAAGTTGATCAATCAATTAGTTGTGCTCAAATTTAATTAATTAGCCTATGTATGTTTTATGCAAAATCTTGTAGAAATCATAATTCTTAGGTTAGGGTTCATTCTATCAAAGTTTATTATGAGGTAAGAATGCTATTGAGAACATATCCATGGGTTAGGAGCTTGTTTATGTTTTCAACTCTTGCATCAACAAGTTTATGGAGATATCGTCATTCTCAAACTTGGTTTATCCAAATCACATGATAGGTTAGACTAGATATTTTAGGTGCTTATAAAATTTAAGTTTTAAGTTTCTTGGGTTAATTGTGTGAATCGGTATGTGAAGAACTTATGTTTTTTTATTAATAGTTGGTTCTATATTGTTATTGAGTATCCCAATATCATATGGCACAACGCTTTCCAAAGGCCCTATGAAACACCATGCACATCTTCACACATATTTTGCACATGTGTCTTACTCACATTGTATACACATGTTTTAAATATTCCGCACACACTTAGAATAGTTTAAACGCACATGCATTGATCTATAAATTGTCACAACTTTAGAGACACCCCAACGAAAATATAAGAAAAATCTATAAGCAAACTTTTTGTCATTGGAAAGGCACGAAAGTCTAGAATCTAATGAAAAAATGACAATCAAAATGGAGTCTAAATGAAAAAGATATAGAGGTTTGAGTGCTCAAGGGTCAAGAACAAAAAAAAACATTTCAAAAACACTGAGCTCTGGCCCGATTGATCGGGAGGACCCCCAAATGATTGGCTAGGGAGGCCCAATCGATTAGCGGGGAGCCTGATCGGCCAAGTCAGACTTATGAGAATGTGAATAGTTATGATTTAAATATTCAATTCTTCCACGTATGAATGATAAAGAAAAATGCGAAAAATTTATAAGCTATGTAAAGGATTTGAATGAATGAGGTAATGTCACATGCCAAAATTCATGGCCTTACTGGTATGGGTTTTAGGACACGACACCCTAGGCATATGTCATTTAGAGAGACCAAATTTTGGCCATTTGGTCAGCCACCTAATTATAAGGATCAAGTGATTTAGTGGGGGAATGTTCATCCCTTGATGGGTCCTTTCTACCTCTTGATTGTGGACATTTAAATGACCACAAATTTCTTAGATGCAAGTAGCCATTGATAGAAATGTAATTGAGAAAATAAATATTTTATTAATGGAAGCAAGGTACTTCGAATAATAAATAACAATGAAAATACATGTAACATATGTTGGTCTTTGATAATAGAGACAAACATTAAATAGTAGTGGAGATGCTCGACATTACTAAAACTAGAACTAATTCTATTGTGGGAAGAGATGGCTAACATGCTGAAATTCTTGAGGAATTTAATAAACTCCCTTCAATAGATAATGGGTTGTAAACTAGAGTTTCTAAGGAAGAATTTAATCAACTCCATATGTGAGGTAACCAATGAATTTAAACAAGGAATTGAACTGGCTCTAGTAAGTGGGTTACTCCCATACCCAAACAAGGAATAGCTACAGTAATTCCCTAAGGAGATGAGATACACAACAGTGAAGGTGCTAGGTTAGATAAAAAGTTGAGAAGCTTTGGTTTCTATTTGAGTTAATTTTGATGGTGGCCCTTTGCTCTTTGTTGTTGCTTCTATTTATAGGAGTTGGTGGTTATCATAATCTTGGTTGTGCCCCATGTTTTTGTTTTCTCTTTACCATAACTAGCCACATGGCTACAATAAAATGCTTTCCAAATAATTGTTTTGGGATGATTGAGTGAATCAGCATGTGAAGAACTCATGTTTTTTTATTAATAGTTGGTTGGATATTGTAATCCAGTATGCCAATACCACATGCCACAATGATTTCTTTTGACCCTAGGCATCAAGTCAGTTACAGAGACCAAATTTTGACCATCTGAACAAACATCTAATTATAAGGATTAGGTGATTTAGTGGGGAAATGTTCATCCCTCGATGGGTTCTTTCTACCTCTCGATTATGGACTTTAAAGGACCACAAATTTCTTAGACGCAAGTAGCCGTAGGCAGAAATGTAATTAAGAAAATAAATATTTTATTAATGGAAACAAGGTACTTAGAATGATAAATAACAGTGAAAATACATGGCTCAACTCAGCACTACTAGATTCATCTTGGCATGGCTCGGCTTGGTTCGGTTCGTCAATGTGTGTGCGATGAAAACAAAGATCCTAACACACACACACACAAACACACCCACAGGGTTCTTCTCTTTACTTATATACTAAAAGAATTTCTTCTCCACTTCCAATGTGCAACTAAATACTCTGCATACAAAGAGAGCAAAGTGGTATATTTGGTTTGGTTCAATTTAAAGTAAAACTTTCAATTCTTTCCTAAATATTTGCAAATATAAAGTTGTAAGTAGTAAGAACTTTATGTCTAAAGTAAAAAAGTCCAGCTTGTGTCAAACTTGTAAGTAAATAAAACAATGGGTTAATGCTTAAGATTCAATATTTTGAATCTTTAAGATCCTAATCCAATGGATACAACATTCCCCCATAGATTCAAAATATTAAAACAATTGTAAAGAAAGCAACAATTCAATTTGAGTTAGAACCAGCTAAAACCGTATACAATGAGACCGGTGTTTTTTGGACTTTAAACCAATATTATGTAGGATATACAAGTTAGGTTTTACTGAAGCCTGGTAAAGTAATTCTTTTGAACCATTTTTCATTTGTGTAAACCTACTAATCATGCTACCCACATACAGTTTTCTCAAATATTTCCATTCCATAACAATTTAACACTTATCGACCTTCCATCATTTTTAGGTTTTATAAGCACTTTAGTGAACTTGCCTAAGTTCTCAAAAGAAGTGACCACACTTCTACACTTACATAGGTGAATTTATTGGGTGCGAACTATAACTAACCACACCACCCTTAAGGGCTATGAATTCATTAAAAGTATAAGAACCCAATCTCATATCTGTTGTAGTTCATGGACTAACTACACCATAGGGAGGGACCCAAAGCTTAAGCTCTTTTGATAGTGCTCTTTGAGTTATCATATGACTTGTTATTACCCATTTGAACCTACTTCATGGGATCTACAATCACATAGGTTAGGTTACCATCACATGTAACTCATGATTGGGCTATCAATCCCTTCCCCCTCAATGTATCATTTACTAGTTTTCTATCAAGTGGTTTTACTAGAGGATCAGCTAAATTTCTTTCTGACCTTATAAAATTTAATGATATAATACTCATTATATTATGCCTTAAGCATATATGTCTATTTTTTCATTGTATGTATTATTTTTAACTCTAGCTATAGCCACTTGGTTATCACAATGCATTGATACTGACTGGATTGGCCTATTCCATAATGGAATATCCGCTAAGAGGTTTCTGAATCACTTAGCTTTAGCTCTTGCCTTCTTTAAGGCAATGAACTCAACTTTCGTAATTTCTTTTAGATAAGTAATAATTGTATTAAAGAAAAAAAAGATTACATCCTAGTGTATGTACGTTGAGTGGCATCTCTAAGGATTACATCTTTAAGAGGCAAAGGAAATTCATCTGGATAAATGAGTTGCTCATTGTGACTAGCTAGTAGCCCAAGAAGCATGAAAATTGGCTGGTTAATTTGATTCTCTCCACACATGTTGGATATTGGATACTTTAAATTTTGGTTTAAGTCTCTAGATTTTGTGGATTAGGCTTAGAACTTGCCAAGCTAAGGGCAGTTGACTTCTCTATTTAGCATATCAACATCAATCTTTGAATTCAAAGAAATCCAAACTTTAGTGCATCCTTTATCAATAACAACAAGAAGACCTCTGAACAAAGCATAGACTTCCAGCCATAAAATGTTATAAAGTTCTATCTCTCCCACATAAGCAATTATAAGGGTACCCAAATAATCCCTAAGCAATCCTCCATACCCTACTAGGTTTTGAGTAAGGGATCCATCACATGAGAGCGCCCAGATATGCAATGGAGGCTTCTTCCACATGAAAAGCTTTTAAACCCTGATGGTTCCACTTGTTTCTAACTCCCAGTTAAATGTAATGTGATGATACAATGGACAATCCTCCTGGTCAGCCTTGAAACCCTGAATCTGTGTTTGGACATCAAATATAATATTATCTACAATCATATCCATTCTCAAATTCCTACAAGAAAATCAATGTTAATTTATTTCTTTCCAGATATTATAGATGGATGCATTGAAGGAGAGCTTCCCAATGATGGCCATGACTGATTTCCCTTTGTAGGTGTTCATGATCCATGCACACTCCATAGCTAGAGGTGTAGGTCTTCTATATCGGGGATAAATCTTTCTATGAATCGAGTTTCAGATGGCTCTCCTGAAAGTGCATTCAAAATAAATATGATCCAGGTCCTCCCTATTGTTTCCACAAAAACAACATTGAGAAGCGTTGATGATTTTTAGTTTACACAGCCGACTCTGAGTTGGTAGCCTTTGAAGCAATGCTCTCTATACCATAAATCTATGATTTGGTATAAACCGGTAACACCATACAACATCACACCATGATATAGTATCTCCCACATCCCTGCCCAACGGTTGTGCCGAGGACAATGAAAAAATACCATTTGGTGAAGCCGTCCATACCACTTTATCAGTTTCCTCATGCGGAAGTTTCTCCATGTTAGGGATAACATCCCATAATTTTATAGTTGAATATACTCCACGAGTCTTCTTGATAGATTTTGAAGAGACCATGCCACCACCAACTATAAACACATATTCGGTCATTGATTTGGCATATTTAGTGTATTAGATATCTAATTTGCATCACAGTATCTTTCAAGTACTAGCAGTGTATCACTATAACACAAACTGTAGCTAATTGTAATTTATATATATATAAATAATCTAATTACTGTAAACTAATTAATCTTATTTGGAGTGTGGGTATATCTACTCAATCTATCCACAACACATGTTAGGTCTTGTCTAATACAATTTGACAAATATGTCAAACTTACTATTGCTCTAGCATACTTTATTGGGGCTAAATAAGGAGTTTATCCTTTCATAAAAAGATACAAAAAAGAGAAAAGACCTTACCAACAAGATAGTGGATAACATATTCTCTTCAATTTTTGCAATCTCTTTATCATTGCTTCTTAAATTATTTTCTTTATTTTTCTTTTATTTTGTTTGGTTTTATTGGATTGGAACCACAGGTATTGCCATTCACTTGAGGTTTCTTGTTCTATGTGGGTCCAAGAAGTATATTGTCATTGACTCCTAAGGCAGTAGCCAAAATTCCCTACCACATGGAAGATAGGGCAGTAAATACCGTCAAGGATAGTATCTAGGTATGCCTCGACAAATCGATAAGTTCTCTTATCTCGTTTATATTTTATTATTTAATGTATATATATTGATAATGTTACAGTATATCGTTCATGATTATTATCCTAATTATTATTTGTTGTGGATGAAAATGTCATTTTGATCTTTGTTTAACATCACCTACATATATATGTTGGGTGATTTTCTTCACAATTCTTCATTTGAAAAGTCCATCAAAATCCATAGCAAGAGTGAGAAATGGAAATTGAACATCATTTCCGAGCTCCATTATCTTGTACAAGTGGTGGTTTCATTCGAGCTTTGCATGGTTGATCCAAATTTTGGCTACCAATATATACCCCAAGAGGAATTTAGAAAATGGCAACAAAAGAAAAAAGAAAAAAAGCGAGGAAAAGAAAAAACTCAATTTCATAACTTTTCTTTAGTATTCTCATTATTATTTACTTTATCTTGCCTTAATGATCCCATACATTGTATCATTTTTATCCACATTTTTTAAGCTTTAACAAAAGGACTTCTCTATCACCATCTAATCAAGCTAAGCGGTGCCTTCCTCAGCCATCTCGTGTCACACGTATGGAGGATCTGGAACCAACACTGAATGGGTTTCTCTTAAGACATTAGTGAAACTAACCACAAAGGATCTTCTCTTGCCAGCCTATGACCTATAAAGGTCCTGTCTAATAGGTGGCAAGAGATGTTTGGTGGGAAAAAGTGAATTGCATTTTCAAAAATTGTAATTCACTTTTCCCTCCAATAGTGTCCTGCCACCTATTAAACAAGACCTTAGCAGGTCATAAGTGGTAGGAGAGGATCCTGTCTATCAAAAGTTTCTATTTTATAGCCAATTTTTTTTCGATAACTGTATTTGTTAGTACTCTTTTGCAGATTTGGATTTAAAAAATTTTTAAATAAAATTCCTAGCCCAAGTGCTACCATAATCATGGTAGTATCAAATCTTTAGTGAGCAGATGATATATGGAGATATCTTTTCCAATCTGAACTATACACTTTGGCTCAATCTAGTTGCGCTGAAAATTTAGATTTTCTTAGAATTCTGTATGATTTTCCCTGGGAAAATCTTTTTAAAGGGATTTGGTTGCCATCACCCGAAAATCTCAAAAATCACGTTTTTCCAACGCCGCCACTATTTTCATTATAATGACCGTTTTGTTTTCCTCTCAAAATGGGAGGAAAAGCCTCATTTTCATAGGAAAGGAAAATAGAGAGACATTGCGTTTTGTCCGACAACCATAGAGCATCGATCAATTCTGGGAGCTCAACCGACCTGAGCTCGTCAGAAACCTACCTCCAGGCAATCTCTCTACAAGATCCACTCCTGCACGGTTTGTATTTGCTACTTTTTTCTGATTTTTTTTCCATTTCACGGCATTAACAAAGCTAAAGTTGCAAAATAAAATCATCGGTGTAAATGATAGATCTACCTTTAGATGACCTGAAATCTACTCCAAAGAAAAAAAAAATCCCTTTCATATTTACCTAAATAAGAGACGAAACTGGGTACATTATCAGGGTTTTCATTTTTTTTTACATGCTGGAGCAAATAGAGCCCTATAATGAACTATAAATAGAGGGAAAATAATGATTGGTTCTACTCTTCCTTATTTTGAACCTCATTTTCTCTATATTCAGTGTGAGATGCACATTCTACCATGGTTTTCACTCAAATAGGGTTTTACAAACGATTTACGATGTGCATGTCTTAAAGAGCTAAGAAGGAAGTAGCTTCATTTAGGCAAACCAAAGATTTTTTTCTAACCTAACTTTCTTCTTGGTCTATTGGGTAGATTATCCTTGTTCTTCTTCACCGAGGGCAAGGACTTGATCTTACTTTCCTTCTATGTACTAGTTCTAAGCTTGTTTGATTACATTTTTTTACCGGTTGATATACAAGACATTGTATGGGTATTCTTATTTTGTTCACATATGATTTTCCTTTCTGTAACTCATTCAGTGTTTATTATTTGTTACCTACTACAAATGTTTCATATGAAAAATTTATGTTTCTACATGTTTAAGCCCATTTATATTTAAGCATGAGTTGAAGGGATTCTCTATCATATGATAATTTTCACTAACTAGGTTGTTCAATTTTTGTTTGTTGATCTTGTCACCTATCTATAAAGGATATTCTTACATCTTCCGTCTGCTACCAGTTGTTTCGTTGTGCTCTTATTTTGGCTATTACTTCCAAGTAATGCTCTCTACAGCTTCTTGCCTAATACCTATCTGTTGTTGTTGATAGGATGAGCTCTATAAAGTATTACTCTTTCTGTTGTAGTCCTAATAAGATATGTATCCGTCTGTGTATGTGCTGAATATATACTTTGATCTCTATTTTCTTATGTATAATTTCATTTTCATGAGCCAGTGTCCTATATATATGACCCAACTCATGCTCCTTTGTGCAAGTTTACAAAAATAACCATTGTATGGTTTGCAAGATATCTACTAGGTTTGCTTTTATGTAAAATCAACTCAATCTAATTTAAATATATATGGCATGCATTGTATAGCATATTATTTAGTTCTTCACATATTGGTAACCTTTTAGGAAACCCATAAAAGGGTTGTATTTTCCTTCTCAAACTATAATGTATCTTGTTAATGCATAAATTACCTTATGAAAATATGATGTACTCTTGTAATATGTTCTTCAATTAAGAGGAATTAACTCTTATAAATTTAAGTGTTCTTTGAACAACACTCATTTAGAGCATTGTACACTAACGTGAGTTGTTCTGTTAATTACACCTTTCTTCTCTTGTCAAGTAGGATTGAAAATACACTTATTAGAAAAAATTGAAGGAGAAAGAATAAATGAACACGATGATGAGAAAAAGGTAATTAATGTGGCTGCCGCAGTTTGTGCAGTGGCTAGAGGTTTAATATGTGCTGCCACAACATATTATTATAACTACATAGGCAAGGGGCCATATGAAAACATGTCTTATACAACTCGCCAATTTGTGAAGAAAGTGTTCGAGTCTGACAAACATTGCAAAAGTCTTTTGAGGATGAATGTTGCATGTTTTGAAAAATTCATTGACCTCTTTGTGCTTTGAGGAAAATTGAAACCTACCATCCATTGTTCTGTTGCTGAGAAACTAGCCATTTTTGTACACACCATAGCACATAATGAGAGGGTCTGAGTGATGAAATGCCATGCTAATCGCTCTAGGGAAACTATTGGTTGTTACTTCAACAAGGTACTTGATGCTTGTTCTTTAGATGCGAGATGATTTCGTATGACCCCCTACTTTGGAAACACCTCAATACATAGCTAAGAACCCAAGATGGTACCTTTACTTCAAGGTAACAAATTTAGCCTTCAAGCCACTGAATTATACCATAGGTTATAGGTGGAACACTTACACCATGTATGTGTTTTGATAGGACTGTATTGGAGCTATAGATAGTACCCATATTCCTGTAAAGGTCAGTCCGGAGTATGAGGCCAAATTCATAGGGCGTAAACACCGACCCACCCAAAATATTTTGGCCATATATGAATTTAACTTGGTTTTTACTTACATACTTGCTGGTTAGGAAGGCTCGGCATCTGATACAAAGACATTAGAAGATGCGTTCCCCCGTGATAATAAAATCCCTTGCCCTCCAAGTATCCAAACCAACTTTAGTAGTGTTAAGATGATAGATATTAAAGGTTCATATGAATCATTGGTTTGATATGGAAAAACACTTGCAGGGAAATATTACCTTGCAAATGTTGGATTCCCATTGTATAGTCATTTCATCACACACTACAAGAAAAAAGACTTTTCGTAGTTGATGCAAAAAATTAGAGGTTGACGCAAAAAGCACTCTTACTGTCAACTTTTTAGTTGACGCAGCCTGATGCAGTAAATCGTGACATAAAAAGTCTTTACATCAACTTAGGTAGGCGCTGAGGAAAAGAAGGTTCTTTGGTGGCAACTAAAATCGTTACACGTTAAGTTTTAGTTGACGCTAAAAAGTGCCTTTTTATAGTAACTTTAGTTGACGTGAAAAATATTTTTTTTGCAGCAACTTTACTTGACATAGAAAAATGTATTTTGGCAGCAACTTTAGTTGAGGCAAAAATGAATTTTTTTTGCAACAACTCTAGTTGACGCAAAAAAGTAATTTTTTTCAAAAAAAAAATACCCTTTCTAATTTCAATTTTGATTAGGGAATAGAAATGAAGCCACAACCACAAATCAATAAAAATATGAATATGAATATTTTTAAATTTTATTTGATTTTGAATAAGATGTCAAAAAAATTGACATGCTTTAAATTACATTCCACATATTTTCTAGATAAATAATATATACAAATTTTTATCTACTGTCCAATAGAATCTTAACCACATAGAAGCCCCTAATAAATGACCAAGCAACTTGGTGACCAATGAGATGAAGAACAGATTATAAGCTTCGGTGAAGAATCTCATGCCGGCAGTCACAATCGTGGTGAAGTGATACCATTGTGTCTTCGCTACATCAAGAGCACCAAGCACTTGCAATTGTTCTTTGGTCATAGCTATCTACTCAAGCCTTTCTTCTTTCTTCTCAATTGTCAAAAAGTTTTGAAAAAATGGAGAACCTAAAAGAATTGCACAAGTGTCGATCAATGGCACGCCTATAAAGGTCTATGTTAACACATACAATCATTCTCCGAAAGAAATACATCAACGGTAATTAGTTGCGCAAGTGAAACAATATATAAACATATTATAAATTACCCTAAAAAGTTGGAATGACAACACACGTCAAGGTTTGGTGCAATCGCCTTTCTCCTAGCTTATTCCTTATAAGACTATGAAGATACTTCCCATCATATTTAGGTCCTGTTAGTGATTTGAGTAGCTTTATAACCAGAGCAAACTGACCCTGTGATTGAAACAGAACAAGAAAAAAATAATAGTTTAGTCAATTAAGGATGTGGAGTCCGGCAAGGATTGTCTATGCCGAGGTCAAGGGGGGACCACATCAGCGTCAGAAGAGATTTACACATGCCCCTAAAAAATGAAAATCATTTTCGACGCTGATGTTTCTACCTGTTTAACCCTCAGTGGAGGTTAGAGGAGGATAGGGTCGGCATATAAAATCCAAGTCGAAGCATACATGTCTATAAATTGTATAATCCTAGGCATCTCCACACTGTTCAAACCATTTTCCCATGCTGTGGCTTTTTCCAGCCTTCTCACTATGAATTATTGAGAACCCACGACATGAAAATTTAGAATTACCACCCTAAAGTTTTAATATTATTGTCACCTCGTCTGTGGGAAAATTTTAGGAGAGTTGTCAAGGTAGATGAGCATGATATCTTTGGCAGCAAATGGAGGACGATTGTTTTCATTTGGAGCTGTTAACATGGTTGTCACCAGACCTTCCGTACTTATCCTTGTAATCACGTCGAAGTAGTCTACAAGTCTTGCATCTTCACCATTTAGCTCCTGCACCAAAATCAATGCACCCTTCAAGGTTAGAACCAACAGGATAAGATTTGTAGATTACAAAAGCTAAGATGTCCTAATTAACTTTCTTTTTTACTCAAAACCTGGAGCTTTGATTCGAGGAATGCAAGAATAGTTCCAGGGATGATTCCTCTTATTCCTCCCCCATCAATGCTAAGAAAGGTAATTGGGTTCCCATAAGTTGGGGGTTGTATGCGAAGCAAGGATGATGGGTTTTTCTCCATGAGGAAACTATTTAGAAAAGATAGGTAAATGTCTTAGCTAGACATGGAAAATGTATATGTAAAATGAGGGTATGATAAGAGAAAACTGAAGTTTAGACAAGCTATGATAAAGTTTGATCCAATGAACTAGGAATTTATAATCTTGAAAGGAATGGAACCCTTAAAGAATGTTGACTGAGATATTTATTAAATGTTGCAATTTCCTTAAACATATATGGTTCATAGTGTGTTGGTGATGAAGCAGTCCAAGTAAACCATTGATACAGTGTTTTGATTAAATGAATTTGATCATAGTATTAGGGTTAACTTATATATTTATTTTAATTGTTGTATGATAATGATGGGAGTTAAGTGTCATTGTATTTCGGTTAACTAATATACTAATTATAATTGACGTATGATATGCATGCGTGTTAAGAGTCATTGTTTGGGATCCTTTCTCTAACCGTGTGTGTCTTTTCGGGGTATAATCACAATAGAAGTTTTATCATAATCACAGCTAACAGTTGTATCTTCAATATTAATAAGCATTAAAGTGAGAGAATGCTTAGAGTAGTCTAACATAAGAGCACCTAAAACAGCTCATATAAGACAAAAAATCAACATTATTCTCTACTTTTTCC
>JAOXJP010167258.1:0-12757 GCA_025762735.1 Platanus orientalis
CTACTAGACTTGACAAAGAGGACTATCCATGATCCTCGAGCTTCTTCTTTTTAACATGGTATGCTCCCGCATCAAGTATCCTCCTCCCAACGTGGGAACGTGATTCCTCCCATGGTCGTGGTGGTGGTCGAGGTAAAGCCTCACATGATGATAGAAACAAATTAAAGTGTGAACAATGTAGTTGCTCCAGGCACACTAAGGAAACTTGTTGGGACCTCCATGGTTGTCCTTAACAAGAGTTCCAGAGTCGTCCTTAGCACAGTTCTTTTTCTAGTGATAGAGGTGGTTTTAGCTAATAGAGTTGATTTAATGCCCATTATGTTACTTTTCCATAGAGCCGGTTTCTACTTCCATGCCTTCTTCTAACAGCCCAAGTTTCCCACGAGATCAGATTAAGGCCTTCTGTTGTTTCATGACCAGTTTAGAGCCTTCCACATCTAAATCAACCTCTTCGTTTGCTCAATCAGATAATCCGACATCTGCTTTCAATGCCTTTATTACTACTCCTAGTCACTCTTGGATCATTGATTCAAAAGGTTTAGGTCATATGATGGGTATGTCTTACTTTTTTCTTCTTCTTTTTTTTTTTTTTTTTTTTGGTAAATAACATGATTTCTATTAATAAGATGGTGGAATCATACAATATCCAAATATGGATTTGTGAGGCCATTAATAGAAAATGGAAACAACGAGGGGAGGGGGGAAGAGCATATGAGGCTCATCTTGAAAAAATTACATCTCATCTTCCAAACTTCCCACAAACATTGAGTCTTTTTCAACTCCCCTCTTGGCCAATCTATCTGCCTTCTCATTCGCCTCTCGCGGGATCCATTTGAATGAGATATTCATTGTGGATGCCAGAAATGCAGTTTCTTTAATGATATAAGAAAGTCTCCATGGACCTTTAGTTCAATTAGCCATCCATCCAATGACTACCGTTGCATCTCCTTCCACCTCAATGTTATGAGAGTCCATGCCTCTAGACTTTATCAATTGCAGCCCATATTGTAATGCTTTGATCTCCGCATACAGTGAATCCCTATGCCCCCGTGGACCCAAATAAGCTACTAAACAAACTCCTGAATCTTGATGCATCAAAAATTGTACCCCCTATACCTGACAATCCCGGATTGCCTAACAAACTTCCATCAAAGTTTAGTTTCAAACAGTTTCCCACCGATAGATGCCAAGTATGAACTACTTTGGGAGAGTGTGAATAGGAATCGATAGCCATAGGTAAATTTCTTATCAAATTGTCCATCATAATTCCTTTGAAGCTCACCTCCTCCAGGGCCCAATTTGCCAATCTAATGGAAATACCTTCAACTGTTTGGCAAACAGTTTTTTTCTTGTCAAGGAAAATCCTTCTATATCTTTCTTCCCATATGGACCAAATAATAATGATAGGTAAATACCTCCATATGGCCTTACCCCTCTTTAAGAAAGGGGCCAACCACCATTGATCTAGTAGATCCCTCATCTCCATTGGGAATACAAATGCAACCCCAAATTCTTTAATGAAGAAGTACCATATCTTCTGCACAAAAGGGCAATGGATGAATATGTGATTGATTGATTCCCCATCTAACCCACACAGATGGCAGACATGAGGTGACAAACACCATCCTTTACGTCTTCTCTAAAGCATATCCCCTGTATTGACACATTTATGGGCAATCTCCCAACAAAAGGCTTTATACCGAGGAGGGCCATGGGGTTTCCATATGATCTTTGAAGGGAAGGATTGGCAATCATTTAGTGGGGAAGGACTACTCGGAGGAGGGATTGAATTAATGACCACTTTCCGGACTGATGAAGGGGAAAAACAACCATTGGAAGAAAGGGACCATACTCGCGTGTCTTTAGAGGATAGGTCAATAAACACATCGGATAAAAGGCTTATTAGGGAAGACAATTCCTAAACTTCATGGTCTCTTAGGCCTCTACACAATCCAAGATCTCATGCCATGTTTGAAGAGGGATTGATAGATGAATAGAAGCAGGAGATTGGTAAACCTTTCTTAGATGAGATCGAGTATATTCTTTGGAATTTGAAGACTAGTTTTTCCTCTCCCCACCATACGTCCTCCCAGAATTTGACTTTATCCCTTCTTCCCACATCATATCTCGTGAACGGGATAAAAGTAGGGTAAATTCTACTTATATTCTTCCACGGGCATGTAGTTCGAACTCTACCCCCGGATTTAACATCCCTTACTTTTTCTCTTCTTACTATGTGAGTTATAGGAAAGATAAGGACAAAATTGTTGATGGATCTTATTCTTCCATTGCTAATAAAGACTTTGTTTCTATTACCCCAACCTTACCGCACTCATCTATATTTCATGTGCCCAATTTTACCCTTAACCTTTTATCTATTAGTCATCTTAACAAATATTCAAATTTTTGTGTAAGCTTTTTTCCTTCACATTGTATATTTCAAGACTTGGAGACGAGGACAGTAAT
Organism: Platanus orientalis; assembly: GCA_025762735.1. Lineage (NCBI taxonomy): Eukaryota > Viridiplantae > Streptophyta > Magnoliopsida > Proteales > Platanaceae > Platanus > Platanus orientalis. Next base: position 2,467 of record JAOXJP010167258.1, read on the forward strand.
TGGTAAAGGGCATGAGGAAAATAGTCTATACATGCTTAATAGTGCTCTCCATATAGTTTCTTCAGTTCAGCAACTTAGTATTCCAAGCAGTTCATCCAACTCTATCTCACTTCTTCAATGACATCAGTATTTAAGTCATCCATCTTTTTCTCTTCTTCGTCATTAATTTCTTCATTTATGTTCAACGTCCAATGTGTTTTAAGTGTAACTCTTGTGAGTATGCTAAATATTGTCGAAGTTCTTACCCTATAAGCATGAATAAAAGTATTTCTTCTAAATTGTCCATTTTAATGTGTAGGGACCTACTCCCGTTGTTTTTTCGTTTGGCTATAGTTATTTTGTAACTTTTATGGATTATTTCTCTCGTTACACTTGAGTTTATTTGTTGAAGTCTAAAAGTGATGTTTTCTCAATCTTTGTTTCATTCCACAAGATGATTGAAACCTAATTCACAAAAACAAAAAAAAAAAAAAATTCATAGTGATGATGGGGTTAAATATCTTTCTTCAGCATTTGACTCCTACCTTAATCAGTGTAGTATTATTCACCAAATGACATGTCCTAGCACCCCATAGCAAAATGGGGTAGCTAAGCGAAGGAATAACACCTCTTGAAAACAACTCGAACCCTTATGAATCGTTCTCCCTAATTGAGTCTTGGGTTATAAGTCTCCTATTGAGGTTGTCACTCCTGCTACCACGCTTTTTCCTACCTCTATATATTAGTATCAAACCCTTTGTTGAAACCTTGCCAATAGCCAGCTCCCTTTCTCTAGTTGAATTCCACCGATCATCTTCCATCTTTATAGTTACTAGGTCCTATTTATCATTATAATTTTTATCGTAATCTTCGTAATCTTCACTTCAATTCTTGAATTAGCGACAAAGAAATCTCCAACATCTTCTTCTCTAGGGTATTCTAGTCTTTGTTCTTCTTATTGTTGTTACTAACAGTCCCATCCCTCTCCACTTCTCTCCCTCACCCTACGTTTTCATCCCCAAAATATAGGTCACCACTCAAAACCTTAATTTTCTTAAAGAAAGTGTAATCGGATATATCCGGATTCATATCTAATATTCGTTTAAGTAAACCAAAGTGAATACGGATCTTATTTTTAAATATCTACCGATACCCGAATTCATATCCAATATTCGATTAAGTAAACAAATACAAACACAGACATGTCTATGTCCACTTTGAATTCACTCCATTTACAGCCCTAGATAAGGAATCACCCAAGAAGAGAGAGAAACAAGAAACAAAAATAAGAGGGAAAAAAAAAAGCCCCTACCCAGTAAGAGGCTAAAGAAACCAAAAACATAAAACCCCAAACAAACCCCCAGGAAAAAAAAGAATGAAGAAAATCCTCTAAAGAGAGGTACAGACCATTAATCCACTCCAATTGTTTACAAGCTCCAAAGAGAGAGAAACAAGAAACAAAAATAAGAGGGAAAAAAAAAAGCCCCTACCAGGTAGGAGGCTAAAGAAACCAAAAACATAAAACCCCAAACAAACCCCCAAGAAAAAAAAGAATGAAGAAAATCCTCTAAAGGGAGGTACAGGCCATTAATCCACTCTATTTGTTTACAAGCTCCCCGGTGATGCAGCATGCATATAGGCTAGTGGGTGTGTGTACAAGGAATTAGGAATAAAATTGTAAGAGTAATGATAAAACACAAACAAAATTCCTACTTGCACAATCACAAACTTATTCAGACAATTCTTTAATTCAGGGTTGATATGCATGATTAGAGAGTTAAGGCCTACAAAAATAATGAACAAAATAGTACCTAAATAATATGAGATGAATAGCAACTAATTAGATATTAATAGAGCGTCTGGTTGCTGTCCAAATTTCTGTAGATGTTAAAGTGGTGAGAAAGTGGTAAAAAAAATTGTAAATAACAAAGTAGGGAAGTCAAAACTAAGGGAATGGATTGGGGATTCATAAGACAGTGGTTAGGGACATATAGATTTTAAGTTTATGGGTGGTGGTGTTAGGGAAACACCCTCAGAAAATTAGCATAACGGCCTTATCCTATACCACGTTAAGTCCCCACATCACGGTTGTGAAGGGAGCTCAAAGTATGGCCAAAACTGACCAAAAAAAAAAAAAAAAACTGACCTGGATTTGATAGTGGAAGCCCTCCTTAGATCTTGCAATGTGACTAATATAATAACCAAGGTCAAACCACCCAAAATCTGCAGAGAACAGTGAATACAAAACTGCTGCCCTGTTTCCAGTGTTACCGCCAGGCTATAACTTCAAGGGGTGAGTCACCATAATAGATAACAGCTTTGAAGTGGAGATGGGTACCCCTAGGATCGCCCAAGGGTCTCTACGGGCCTTGTAAAATATCAGGACCTAAGTCCCTTTGATGAGAGAGCAGGAATAAAAATCGTGAAACTACTTCTTTGTTGTGGTTTAACGCCTGTAATCACGAAAGCTTGAAGTAACTCCTTCAAAATTTGAATTTGAATCAGCCCCTCCACTACAAACGGGATCATATAAAGGTTGGTATAACCCTGCTGAAAGCCTGAAACTAAATCCCTAGTATTTAGGGAATGGAATCAAATCTCCCAAAATACCTTCAAAAGCTCTATTTGATGCCTCTTGTGAGAAAACCCAGGAAGATCTCTATCAGTTGGGGCCCTTTTGGATGGGCCCCACCACCTGTTGGATCATATGAGAGTGTCTAACAATCAGTGGAAAGAGTCAAATCCCAATCCCTGCAATGACGGAGTAATCGTCAATTTTGTATGAAGAAGCCCTGCTTGTTTCTCACATCTGAAACTGCTAAACCTGCAATAAAACTCTTTGGACAGCCTCCAATGGAAATAAATTCATCCTCAGCTGATCACATGGACCTCCATCATCTCCTTGAATGACAATAAGGTTGTAGAAATTCAAAGGATACAATCTGGTGATGGTTCTCTTGCAGTAGAATGAAACTTCAGCACAGTAGAACAAAAAGGTGACCTGTGTAAACTGAAAATAAAAAAAGAATAAAAAGAAGAAGAAGGGGAAGAGATAGAAAGCATTTAACCCAAGGGGAGGGAGTAGCCTCCCCTACTACTGTTAAACTAGGGTTTTCCCTAAACCCATTTTAAGGTTTTACTTGTTCTTCACTTGCAACCAAAAGAGAAAGAAGAAGAAGACATCAAGCCAAAACGTGAACGATCAAATTTTGTACTATTCATCATTAAGAAAAAGCTGGTCGTGTGGGGTGTTTTTATAGCCCCATGGCCAGGTTTATTACAACCTAAAATATGCAAAGACTAAAATACCCCTAACACAATCTCATGCCCAAAATAACCCTACAGTACACAGAATAACAAAAATACCACTAAAATAATTCCTACGGACCAACATAACCTCAAAATTCTGTGCCCCCCTTTTACATGAGACACAATTACATAAAGAACATAAAAATAAATAAATAAAATGTTGTAGACATGGTTCAATAATCAGCTCGGTCATGATGCCCGCATCACCTGGGCTTTAGCAACTACCAACCTTTACAAAAGGAAGCCCAAAAAATCATGTTTTCTTTAGCCCTATTGAACACCTTGAAAGAAGGTTCTGCATAATCGTCAAACCCTTTTTGGTTTCCTTCAAGCCAAATTGACCAACACAACGCAGCAGAGACTAGCCTCCAAATCACTCTTCCTTTGGTGCGAAATGCTTTTGATCTCTCTCCCTTTCAAGATATTCAAACATAAGCCTTTTGATCAATGCCAACCTATATAGGTCAGAAAAGGTATATTTGGGAGGTTGATTCGTGCACCACACATCCTTCCAAAAGAGAATCTTATTACCAATTTACCATAGCTCACTTCAAGATGGATACCCTATAGGATATGTCTACACTTTATGGAACCTTTAAAAAATAAACAATGGCTTGAATATCACCAAGAAGCAGCCCTACTTAGCCTTGATGACCCTTCTCAAGAGGCTAGTAGTCTCCACCCAAAATGCAAAACACAACATCCATCTACTAAGGAGAACTTTGTTCATTAGAAAGATACATCTCTGACCCATGCCACCGAGCCTCTTAGGCTTGCAAATCAGGTCCCAAGCACCTAGGAGGTACATAGAAGCCTCATCCCAACCTTTCCATATGAATTCTCTTTAGCTCCAAGCTGTTGGCTATGGATTCTAGCACAACCAGAAGGGAGAGAAAAAAAAATTGGCAAACTGGCTAGAAAGGATTTGATGAGAACCACTTTCACTCCTTATAAAAAGTAACTACTTTTTCACGAAGTTAACCTTTCTAGATTCTCTATATCACAGGATCCCAATAAAAGCCATCTTAAATCCGGCACCCAAAGGAAGACTCAAGTAGAAGAAGCAAGAGCACCCAATCTACAACTCAGGCATTATGTCAATGCCCCACTGTTATGGAATTCCTTCACTCCAATTAACTTGCTTTTAGAGAAATTGTTCCTCATCCCTGATATAACTTCAAAACATCTCATCACACACCTCATACATCTCAACTGTCAATGGGTGGCATTGCAAGAGATTAGAGTGTTGTCCACAAACTGTAAGTGGAAATTTCGGGCCCCTCAGTCCCAACATTGAAACCTTTCAATAGACCACTTTCAATGAATCTTATAGAAGTCCGCTAATCTATAACTTTTTTTTTAAAGGATGGTCATGGTTATGGTAATACTGAATATGATGCCTTTTCTCAGTGATGATGACATGGTTGATGGTGGTGTTAATGGTGATGAATCATGAAAGTAATGATTGTGTTATAATGACAGTGTTGATTGATGGTTGATTATTGATGAAAAGTAACGATGATGACAATAATGATGTTGACAAAAGATCATCACGTTCATGGTGACAATGATAATTGTTTAATTAATGGTAGTGGCAACGATACTGATCATGGCCACTAATTTTTCTTCTAGAAAACTTCTATATGAGATTCATTAATTAGACCACCCTTATCAATAAGAATGTGTAGAACCAAAGTCATGTAGGCCCAAAAAAACCAAGGATAAAAGTACCACAATAAGTGCAATGCATGTGCCGCCAAACTAGTTTTTAGTACATGCCGCAACATTATTATACTTGTTAGTATGAATGATTTAGTGTTCCACCATATATACCCAAACTATGATGGGTAATTTTTGAATACATATGATTAAAACGTCACGAAAAGACAGTGAGTAATAAATGGAAGTCAGACAGTACTTATCTCAATGCTGGCATTCATTCTTCTTGGTAAGCATAATAATAGTTCAACATAACATCAAACTACCAACTCTTGCAATACAACCAATCTATGACCCAAGCCAAAAGTTGAAAGTTAATCTGTTGTGTTTTCAGTGAATAAGTCAATTCTCACTTTTATGTTCCTTGATTTCTAAACTTGTACGTATAGATCAAGCAATTCATGTTACGGAGGCAATGTAATATAAGCAGCTAAGGTCAAAAAAAAAACCTCAACTTCTCCAAAGTTCAGGCTGACTAACCTGAAATTTCTGCCTCTGTGTGAAGATTGTTCTGAGAATTAGGATGCAAAAACTCTTGAAGAAGACAAAAATATGGTTCTGGGACCTCAGGGTAAATCCTTATATCAGCACTTTTTGTCACTCAATCAGACAGAATATGGAAGCAGGAATCAACTTTACCATCCATAACTAGTTTACACCAGCAAACCCTTGTTTTTTCAAGATGTAGCAATAAAACCTTAATTTCCAGCATAAGATTATTTCCTTATGACTTATTTTGCAAATATATCGGCAATCTCAATACATTCCTGGAAACTAGAGAAAACAAATTAAAAGAGCTGTAACTGAGGTCACGAATGAAAAGGCTGCTAATATACCCATATGACCATATCTCTAGGAACACTGGCAATTGTATCTGCCATATCACTATCAGTCCTAAAATAAAATCCGCCAACCAATCTATCGCTAATGATAATCATAAACTGATGCATATAAACAAGTAGAGAGGGCACTGGAAGCACTGCTGGAAAATTCAATGCGGTAAAATTACAAAACGGGGATACAAACAATAACCAAAATAAATAGAAACAAAGAAAACAAACGCGTTCCTGAAGGACAAGTGACAAGTGGAAATCCCTACAAGAAATCAAAGGCAGTAGCTTACAGATAGACGAAGTTTTGGCTGGCCTGGGCAAATCCACGCTTTTAATTCTTCAGTTTTGAGGGAACTAACTGTAGGTTTGTTCGTTTGAACGATCGATCGAAGTCTCTCACTCCCAGAGCAACTGTAGGTTTGTCATGTGAGGGTTGTATCTGCTTCAGTTGAAGATGTGAAGTGCGTCCCAGGGTGATAAACACACGGAGCTTGGGGATATGGAAAGTTTCTGGAATAATCCAGGATTGGCGGTGGGTGCTATACTATTTAAATCATATAAGATGCCTCCAGTCGGATCCTCTTCTCCCATTCTAAAATATCTAGAAACTCGTATCCGTACTTACCGGCATCGTAAGGAACTCGGCAGCAATGCCGTGAATAGTTGGCCCAGGTCGAGGTTTTTTCAGATCCGGTGTTAGGGACAGATGGGATAGGCCTGGTGTTAGCGACAGATGGGATAGGCCTGACCCCTCGATTAACCTCCTAAGCAAGAAAAGAAAAAAAGTTGATTTTATAATATAAAAAATAAAAGTGGATAATCAAACCCATTGATCAACGGTGAGGATTTTATACGCCGACTCCTAACCTGGGCCATGTCTGCCGATAGTCAAGCGGGTGAAAACATCAGCGCCGAAAGTGATTCTCACTTTTTGGGGAAGTGTGTAAAACATTTCTGACGCTGATGTGGCCCCCCGTTGACCTCGGCGTTTGCATACGCCGAGCATAGAAAAGCCTCACCAATTGATCTATTACTGACCAAGCGAGATTTTTTGGTAGGACCCCTAAAGTCACCCTAAGATAGGACCGACATTAGGGGTTGACACATCAGTGCCGAAAAACTGATTCACTCCTTTTGGGGGAAGTTTTTCACTTTGTGGCACTGATATGTCAACCCCTAATGTTAATCCTACCCTAGGGTGACCTAAGGTAGTCCTACTAAATCCTTAGGGTTTCTAGACCATGAATCAAATTCATTTCGGAACTTTTACTCTTTTAAATCTAAAAGACACAGTTGGGATTTGGTGTGCCCCCTTAAAGAACGCCTAAGGTCCACCACCCTGAATCAGGGTTGACACATCAGCGTTGAAAAAGTGATTTACACTTTTTAGGGTGATTTTCACTTTTAGATGTTGATGTGTCTTCCCCTGATGTAGGGCAAACCTTAAGCGTTCTTTAAAGGTGCATATAGAGGGTAAAAAATATCCACTATTCATAAGCTGCCAAGTGGCACCATTAAACCAAATTAACCCGTAACTCTATTTGGTCTAATCCGAAACAGGTAACACTGGTATAAGCCTTCATGCAGGGTCAAACTAACTCCAAAGGCATTCACGTACGTCTGAAGGCGTCTATGCACGTCAAACACATGCAAACATGTAGCTCGACACATCAAACTATGTGATATACATGCTAACGGTCTCTTGAGACTTATCTTTCAAAGTCAAAGATCGCAATCCAGAAAGTCTCACTCAAGAAGCTCATCTATAAACCATATCCAAACAAACTGATGTAGTTAAAGCGGAGTCCATCAGATAATATCATAACTCCCCACTATTCATTCAAACAGATGAATCCTTAATCCCACAGAACAAGGGATGAATGTTCATTGAACCATATAAAAAATGGCAGGATGATCATCCTCAAGTAAGTTCTCAAAACACTAAAAACTCTTCTCCTTGTAAAACCCTACTCACTTGACCGTCAGAGTCTTTGGCAGGTACTATAATACCCCATGTTTCACTTAAGGGGTAAAATCATAATTTCACCCTTATAAGGATAACATTGTCCTTTCACGGGCTTATACAGACTTTAGAGTGGTTTAGGAACCTATTGGACCAATTTAGAAGTATAATACCCAAGTTAGACCTAAAACTACTCAAGTTCGAAAGTTTTTTCAACTACATAATTAGGGTGACTTCCCAGGACCACTGACACCAATCCCGAGTGAACTAAAGTATGAGACATACCTTTTTGGAAAGTTCATCGAGTCTTCTTTCCAACGAAACAAATGGTACCAAATTCTGAGTTTTCCAGAAAAAGTTACGAGTGTTTTCTCCACATTGATTTTTACCAAAAAAACTAGGGAGGTTCGAGTTTCTCAGGCCCAGAGCTCACCTGTGGAGGCAAACGCTCACCGAGGGGGTACCTAAGCACTCACCAATTAAGGTGAGTGCTCGCCAAAGGGGGTCTGGAGGGCTCACCTATAGAGATGAGAGCTCGGGGTCCTGAAAATGATAAAATAAAATAAAAATCGAAAATTTACTCAAAATGGTGATTTTTGATGTAGCACTTGCGCATTAGTCCCCCAAAACATGTGGGATCTCATCATGGGAAATTTGTAACCTTACTACCACCTCAATTAGTTCATTTATCCTTATTAGAACAATGATAGAAAGAGTTAAGGAGATTAGGGAAAGTTTTTGAGCTTAGTGTGGGAATTTTTTCCCAATTGGACAAGTATCACTCCAAACTCTGAAAATCTGTTGAAATAATTTATCTTCTTCCTAGTTCTTCATGATTTTATTTAATTACACTAGTTCTACTTCATTTTTACAGAAAATAGAGTGAAGGGAAATGAGGCATTTTAGGACTTTGAAGTTTAAGTAGTGAGGAAAAACCAAGATAGTGAGTGGATATGCATTTGATGCTCACTTTCCTTTCCTAGCACCTTAAATTTATGTAAAATAATTTTGGTTTTTGTGGTTCTACATCTATTCTTTATGAGCTTGATCATTTCCTTATATAGAACCTTGATTTCATGGATTATGTGAGTTGGATATGTTGTTTATGCACATTTTCTTTTCTTAGGATCTTAAATTTGTTGTTTGAGAGCATGTTTTGGTAGATTCATCTCTATTTGAATTTGGTGGGATGGTTAAGATGATTTCTAACATTAGTGGAAGTGTTTGAGAGTTTGATTTACATGGTTTATAGGGATTGGAAAGGTTTCTTGTGGTGAAGAATGGGTTTGGCCTTTTGATGTCCTTGAGTTCCTTAATTCTTGCACTATATATGTTTGATGAAATGACTCCCATAGACTTTCCATACTATTCATGTGTTTATTGGATGTCTTTTTGATTCCTTGCATGAACCTAATGTCTCATATGATAAATTCATTAAATTATATATTGGCTTATGGAAATTGGTGATGCTCTATTGATTCTTTATGTTAATCTATTACTTTATTTGGTGTGTTTCATTGAATTCATGTTACACCATGATGAAATGTGCTAATTCTATTGATTCTCATGTAGCCACGTTACTATTTATATCATGTGATATCTCTTAGTGGCATGTACATGTTATCATAGGCATAGTTTACTCCGTGATTTTTATGTGGTTATTTATACGGAATTTCTACATGAGTTTTTTTAAAAGGATTTGAGATACTTGGTTTTCTACCTACATGAACTTTGTCATAAAGTGATTTCACATTCATGAGTATCCCTTATGCCCTTAGTTATGGCCAAGTACTTTTACTTGCACATTAGCATTTGACCTCTTGCATGTGATTTTCTACTTCTTTGGACTCTCCGTGAGATGGAACACAGATATTTCAAATGGTATGATTATATAGTATCTACCTTATTTTACAAATACATGGTTTTAGAACGTTGTTTTGAATGTGATGATTTGATATTATACCCCTGTCAGCACCCAAATTTTGATTCGGGTCATGTGATAACATAAGGACAACATAACAACATTTAGGCAACAAGATTCTAAGCACTATTTGCTTAGGAAGAACAAACCTGGACTCTAGGAGGTTAGACATTTCCAAAGAGATCTTCCCGGATGCTCCAGTCGCAAGTGAACCAGTCAAAGCACCCTATTACAACCCAAAATGCATCATTTCAGAACAAAACATAATCTCTCATAACAGCATCAACAAGACTTTGAGGGTCCACATTTGAAAGCCCCCTCCATGTCATCAATAAGTTTTCTACCACCTGTAAGCCTTTCTTTAGCAAAGCACCATAAATGAAAAATTACCATTTTGCCATTTTGTCTTCAAAGGCCCATAACTCACTATCCATCACTCAGATCACTGAATCTCTCTTGTCTATATAAGCCTTCTTGTCATGAAGCATCATAGGTAAAGAAGTCTCATTTTCACTTTTCTTTACCTGTAGGCCAAAAAAATACCATATTACACTTTTCACCTCAGAG
>JAOXJP010167269.1:0-12757 GCA_025762735.1 Platanus orientalis
ATGCTAGTGCACTTGTGAGTATCCACCTTTCCCTCCTTTTTTCTTCAAAGTATCTCTCTCATTTATTCACTCTCTCTTAGTCTTTTTTTCTTTTTATCTTTCTTTCTCCTATATTCTTTCTTATCTTCTTCTGAAGGATTCTGTTGGTTTTCATCAAAACCTCCATTAAAGCACCTTCACTTTTTTTATGAAATTCTTTGATTTGACCCATCAAATCTTATCTGAATTTCATGAAATTTTAACTGTAGAACTCTATCACATCTCAGAAACGACCATAAAATTTTCATAATTTTCTGATGCGTCAGGGGAGCATTTTAGTAATTTTGGATTTTTCTGTCCAGAATTACGAAAATACCCTTTTGGGATCTTTTGTCATATTTTTTCCTCTTTTTCTGTTGTAACTCCTTATTTTTTTCTGTGATTTTATTCTCTGATTTATTTTTGTGGCTACTTGAAGTACTAAATTCCATTTTTGAAAACTTTTATTTCTGCACTTTAAATCTAACCATTGTTTGAGGGTTTTGGAATTACTCCATATCAAATTTTGGTATCTTCTCCCTTGTACTGCATCACTAGGGTTTTTATTCCATAGGGTTATGCTTGTAATAAGGCTGAAAACCAAAGATAATAGGGGTATTTTAGTTGTAGTTGATAGCCAAATTTTTTTTTTCTTATTTGGAGACTTAAAAGTCAACAAGTGGGCCCCACTAGCTGGCTGACAGCCCCTAGGAATCTTAAGTTAAAAGTCTTAAGAGTTTAGGAAAGTTAGTTTTTAGAAGGCCTTTGTGATTAGCAAGTCTTGAATCCCAAGTCTAGGAGTTATTAGAAGTTTCTAATTTTGTCTATTTCTTATTTTTTGTTTTGTAAGCCTATTTATAGGCCCCCCAATGACAGGAATAAACAGTTTATGATGAGCAATTGAATTTGAACATTGTATTCATTGGGTTCTATCCCATGATCCCTCTCTTTCTTCCCCTTTCTTTGGTGTAGCTGTGAGGCTCCCCTAGGGTTCATCCCTAATTCTTCTATCTTCTTCGCTTCCCTCTTTTTCTTCTCCACTCTACAAACTATTCTTCTTCTTCTACTATCATCTGGATTATTGCTTTTCTTTCCTCTTGTTCCTACTAGAACCCACCTTATTTGAAGAATCTAAGTGACTGAAAATTAAAGAACCAAACTAAGGAAATTGAAGGTCATAGCTGGATTGTTAGACAGATTTCTAGACCACATCGTACCATTCAAAATCAAGTAATCTGGTCACCATATTACCATGGTTTGTCCTCTCTTCTAATCCTCCATTATTTATGAAAATTCTAGTTAATTTTTTTATTACAATTCTATTTAGTTGTTAACCTATTTTCTTAAAAGAAAACATAATTTGCTGGGTTACCTCCTTGTGAAAACCGCCCCCCTTGGAACCCTATTTTCTCTCTTTTCTTTTAGGGTTTTCTCCCCATTCAATCCTCTTCTGAATCCCTCTAACTCTTTGATTCTCTTTTGTTCTACCTTAGTTTCTGATAAAGTAACCCTTACTGAGTAAAGACCTATGAGACCTAAAGTGGATGGATTGTATTTGCTTCAGTTAGAGGATGGTATGGCGGAGTGGTTGCAGAGACCTTTTGAGGAAGAGGAAGTTAAAAAGGCCGTTTGGATGCTTGATGGGGACAAGGCTCCAGGTTCAGATGGTTTCTCCATTGCTTTTTACAAAGCTTGTTGGGAAGTGATTAAAGATGATTTGATGTTAGTATTTAAGGATTTTCACGAGAAGGGGTTCCTTGATAAGGGGAGTAATGCCTCATACATTATGTTGATTCCTAAAAAAGAAGGGGCTGCTAGGCTGGTTGACTTCAGGCTAGTGAGTCTACTGGGGAGTACCTACAAGATAATCTCTAAGTGGCTTGCTTTACGCCTCAAAGAAGTGCTCCCCCAAATTGTTTCTAAGGAGCAAAGTGTTTTTCTTCAAGGAAAAACTATGATTGATGGTGTATTGTGTGCTAATGAATGCATTGATGCCCGTATTAGGGAAGGCAGACCAGGGGTGATTTGTAAACTGGACTTAGAAAAAGCTTATGACCACGTTAATTGAGATTTCTTGATGTATCTCTTGAGGCGATGGTGTATTGTGTGCTAATGAATGCATTGATGCCCGTATTAGGGAAGGCAGGCCAGGGGTGATTTGTAAACTGGACTTAGAAAAAGCTTATGACCACGTTAATTAGGATTTCTTGATGTATCTCTTGAGGGGACATGGGTTTGGGGTTCGATGGAGAGAATGGATGCGGAAATGTTTCAGCCTAGCATCTTTTTTGGTTATGATCAATGGAGTGCCAAAAGGTCATTTTGGATGCAGCCGGGGCTTGTGCCAGGGTGACCCTTTATCCCCTCTCTTATTTTTATTGGTGGTCGATGTTTTGGGTCGTTTGGTTGGGAGGGCTTGGGAAGTGGGTTTGATTGATGACTTTGCCTTGGGGCAGGGAGAGGTGATTGTCTCCCATATGTTGTTTGTGGATGACACTATCATTTTTTGTGATAACTCTCAAAGGCAAAAAAGGATGTTTCGTTGTGTCCTGAGATGTTTTGAAGTAGTATCTGGGCTTCGTCTGAACTTGGCCAAGAGTTCTATCATAGCAGTAGGAGAGGTGCCTAATTTGTCTCAGCTTGCTTCAGATTTGGAGTGTAGGCAGGGCCAACTCCCGATGACGTATTTGGGTTTACCATTGGGTGCTAATTATAAGCAGAGAGACGTATGGAGTCCGGTGATTGACAGAATGCAGAAGTGTTTGACTGGTTGGAAAGCCAGATATTTGTCCAAGGGAGGGAGACTTACTCTAATCAAGGCGTCCTTGGCAAGTATTCCCATACATTTCTTATCAGTGTTGGTGTTGCCAGCTAATGTGTGTGAATCCATGGAGAAGCTGTGTAGAGATTTCCTCTGGAAGGAGAATGATGATAAGGGGATGCACCTGGTTGCTTGGGATGTTGTTTGCTCTCCAAAGGAGAAAGGGGGAGTTGGCATTCGTAGTTTGCAAGTGATGAACAAGGCTCTGTTATGCAAGTGGTTGTGGCGCTTTGGCCATGAGGAAGAGAGCCTTTGGCATCAGGTCATAGCGGCAAAGTTCAGCATTGAGGAGTTTTGGCATCCAAGGGTGGTGAGCAGACCTTATGGTTGCAGCCTCTGGAAAGACATTATGACCCATCTCATGCATTCAAAGGGGGCCTAGCTTATGAAGTTGGTGGTGGTAGGCGTGTAAATTTTTGGAAGGATATTTGGTGTGGAGAGCGGCCTTTGAAACAGGATTTCCTTGATATTTTTGTCCTAGTAGCAAACCCCTTCGCTTGGGTTGAGTCCTATTTGTTGTTGCATGGGGGGAGCATTGTTTGGAATCTGATGTTGAGGAGAGATGTGTTCGACTGGAAACTTTCAAGGGTGTCGGATTTCATGAGGCGTCTGTTTGGGTCAAAGGTGTGTGGGGGGGGGTTGAGGATCGTTGTATTTGGTGCTCAGGGAAAGGGGGTGAGTTCCCGGTCAAATCTTGTTATGAAATTTTCAAGGCGGTCCCTCAAGCCTTGGGCCCGTGGAAAGAAGTTAGGTACAATGGTACTCCCCTAAAGGTCCAATTCTTCATGTGGACGGTGGCTTGGGACAAGATTTCGACTATGGAGGTGCTACGTAGGAAAGGGTTTTTCTTAACCAATGTCTGTGTCCTATGCTATCAGGATGCGGAATCCTCCTCCCACTTATTTATTCATTGCCCTTTTTCGTGGGAGGTTTGGTGCGGGATGGCAAGCGACTTTGGTGTTCCATTTATATCTCCTTTGGACCTCTCTGCTCTCCTCTTGGGTTGGCATTTGCAAGCCTTCAGTGGTCTTGGGAAGAGAATTTGAAAGCTAGTCCCCGCAGCGGTTTGTTGGGCTATGTGGAGGGAGAGAAATAACAGGGTTTTTAGAGGTCATGCTGAGCTGGCATTTCAAATGTATAGGCGCTCAAAGGAGTTAGTTATGTTTTGGGCTAGACGTTGTAAAGGCTATTATGGCCTTCTGGAAGGGGCCCTTGTTATGGACTGGGCACATACCATCAGAATCTTTCCTTTTTAGTTTTGGTGTTGGTGTTCTTCCCCTTTGTGGGGATTTCTCATCCCTGTTGTTCCTTGCTCTGTTTCTCTTTTAGCAATAAAATTATTTCTTTCATAAAAAAAAAATCCTTGCTATGTTTAGGTTTTTTCCTCAAGAAACATTGCAGACTAAATCAATACTTATATACATTTTTAATCATCAGAATTCAATGAAATTTTGCATGTACATCATGTTTAGACCTATCTAGTACCCTGTACATTTTCATAAAATTCTGATTCGTTGGCAAGGGTATTTGGGTAATTTCATGGTTCTTCCCAGAAATTCTAGAAACCCTTAAACAGAATTCTCTCCTTATTCTTTCTTTCTTTACCTCATCTACTTCCACTAGATTCTTCTAATTTGATTCCCTTTTGTTTTCCCTCATCTGTTTGTAAAGTTTGAAGTGTCTATATGTTATTAAATTCAGTTCTTGGTTCTTTAATTGTTGTCATTGCTTCCACATCTTTATTTTGGGCCCCATGTCAGCAAGATAGACAAGCCTAGGCTGCCTTGCATCAATTTAGTATCAAAGCCTGTGATATCCTGCATCAGCTGGTGCCTGGTGGTCCATGGCTGTGACGGGAGTTGTCGAGGTAATCTGACGCTTCCTTTTGAGTGCCATCTGTTGGATTATTTGGAAGGAGAGGAACAAGCGTATCTTTAAGGGTTCTGGTGTGACTAGAGACCGCCTGTCTTCGGATCTTAACCTCTTGAAAGAATGGGTGGCTATTTTTCTGGCTTTGATGATGTGGATTGGACTGCTTTTTGGGATGGGTTTGTTTTAGGTGTTTGATTGTGGTCACTTGTTGGTAGGGGTGTTTGTTTGAGTTTTGCCTTTGCTCTCTTGTCTGCTTCTTTGTCTTGTTTTCTCTTGTCTTTGTTCGCCTTCCTGGTGAATTTTTCTGTCGTTTTTTTTTCTTTCTTTTTGCAATAAAATTCTTGTGATCTCTAAAAAAAAGAAGTTAATGGAAATTGGTAGATAAGTAGAAAATAAAGTTGAAAAGGCAGGAAAGAAGAAGATGATAAACCCTCTAGAATTAGTACCATTGGAACTCTTAATTAGCACCTAGAGTTTTTTTTTTTTTGTTGTTGTTGTTGTGATAATTAACAATCTTATTAAAGAAGAAGAGAAAAACTAATGATACAACCACAGAAAGAAACACCTCTTACATGCAAGACTTCAGAATCTCAGTTCTTAAATACAAACTCAAACACCCAACCCCTCAATTAGCTAACCTATCAGCTAAAGCATTATGCTCTCACAGAACATGCACAAAAGAGGTTCCCAGAGAGGATGAAATATCCCTTATTTCATGCACTAAATGAGCCAAAGGCCATGATCCTTTGCCTTTTCCCAAGCACCAGCCAAATGACTATAGAAGAGTCTTTTCCCACAATGCACTCCCTAGCTTTCATCCTTCTCAGCTCCTGGAGGCCCATGTGCAATGCTACAGTCTCCACCTTTTAAGAATTGCAAGTACCTAGTGGGCCACACACCATGTGCAAAACATTGCTAATTCAGTCTCTAATCACACGTTTGAAACTACCAGGACCCACGTTTCCTTTAGAAGCAACATCAAAGTTCATTTTCAACAGACGCTAGGGAGGAGGAGTCCAACACGAACTAGCGTTGTTCACCTTAGGCTTATTGGATGTGATAGAGGCAATCCAGTCCCTCAGAAATAAAGCCGGGAGGAAGTCTTTACATTCTTTAGTAATAAGAACCCAACTCCCAACTTCTCTCAGAATCGATTCAGCCACTTCCAACCAGCTTTGTTGGATTCCTTCAAAGATTCTACTATTCCTTTCTTTCCAGATGCCCCATAAAATCCCATGAATAAGGCATTGCCAAAACACTTTCCCTTGAGTACCCATACCCCAACTATTACATTGCCAAATAAGGTCCAAAATCTCCTTGGGCATTACCCATGACCAAGCCAAACTCCCAATAAAATAAATTCCACACATTCATTGTAAAATCACAGTGACTAAATATATGGTTGACGGATTCTCCTTCTTTGGAACATATCTGTGGTATTGATACACTTTAGAGCTGCAAGCCATACAAAAGCTTTACCCCAAGGAGGCACCAGAGGCTTCCAAATCTTTCTATGGGGAAAAACATTGAGGCGATGGTGAGGCTACATCAAAGACAAGAAAAAAGACTTGGAAGAGAACCGACCTGAAGACTCGGCTCGGGCTTGTAAAGGTAGGCTTAGTTCAGGCTTGGCTCACCAAAAGTCATTATTTTCATAAAAACAAAGGCCCAACAGCCTATTAACCCTATTTGTCTTGTTTGAACATTACTATTGCCATATATATATATATATAAAAACATAATTTATTATTATAAAATTCTTAACCAAACCAAGATTTTAGCAAGCTGAGTGAAGCTCGGTTCAGGCTCACTTAGGAAATGAGCTTAAATCAAGGCTCAGCTCAACTCTATGAGCTTAAAACAAAGATCAGGCTTAGCTCATGACAAGCCAAGCTCCAAGTCGAGCCGACCTAGCTCGGCTTATTGACAGCCCTACTTGAAAGTATCCTCTCTTTCAAGAGAGGAGATGATTTGGAATTCTATGCCAAACTAAAATGGTGGAGCATAAATTGCATCCACCTTTTTTTTAACCACTATATCTCAATATTTATAGACTACTCTAAAGTCCTATCTAATAAAATTCTAAAATAGATAATGCCCATCACAAAGTGATAAATTGCTAGCATTTTGGCCACAACTTCTTTAAACAACATTAGAATTGCAAGATCTTGGATTTGTTAGAAAGGTAATCGAATAACCTTCAAATGACACCAACATGAAATCAAACGGATAAGTTTTGACCCTTGAAAATGTGGAGGGCCAGATCGCCCAGATTGAGATCGACCTGAGTGGAATCAGTGACCTTGGATTGGGTCTAGATCGTCTGATCAGTTAGATTGGCCATGGATTGGTAGATCCTGCTCGAACTTTAGAACTATGATAGCAACCAAGAGGTATTAGAGAGACAGAAGATATCGAAGCTCTATAATAATGAAGTAGGGCTGGAGTTGAGAGATTAGGTAAATTGGGTATATGACTTATTTGTGGAATTATAAGAAAAGTAATAGAAAATCAGGTGTAGAGAAGAAGATAATGGAAATTCAATAGATAAATAAATAAATAATAAAAATTGAATAGAAAAAGAAAGAGGAGAACCCATTGGAATTAACATCACTAGAACTCGATTATGGTTCAGCATCTAGAGGCTAATATAACTCATTTGAATAATGGAACTCTAGGAACCAGCACATTGAAAGCATCAAGACCTTAAAGGGAGAAAGATTTGGAATTTGAACCATGTCACTATGTCATAGCATATACTGTATTCACTTCAAAAAATTCTCTCTCTCTCTCTCTCACGTTTCTTTAATATTATTTTTTTACACCGCTTCATCTCCTTTATATATTTTTGATTACTCTAAAAGTCAACTTTAGAATAAATCATTTTTGTCACAAAGTGATGTCCTGATGGTATTTTGTTTATAACTTTCTCAAATCACATCATATCTCTAAGATCATGGACTTGTTAGAAAGGTAACCAAATAACCTTCAAATGAGTCCAAATCAAGCCAACTAAGTTTTAACCCCTGAAAATAAGGCCTAAAGAAAAGTGACAGAAATAGGATTTTTAATATGCTGAAAAGTACCCCATAACAAGAGTCCTAGATCAACTTAGAAAATAAATAAAATTGAACCAATAAAGACTAACTAGTGAAACCATGGACTCATGGGCCTGAATATGGACTTTCTATGCCTACAAATGTGAATATGGGCTGTTTTGCATCCCACATTATTGTGCTTCTTGAGACAACTAAATACTATTCCACTAGATTGACATTCTAAGATCTAAACCTTTGGTCTTTTACCGTGTTGGGAACACTGTTGAGCCATTTTTGGTTCCAGATATTTCTAGTATGCTCTGTGTCAACAATGTGCTGGAGATTGTTAATAGATTTTTTCTTTGTTTAATGCATGTAAGCTACCCATTATCTGAAACAGAACAGAAAATTGGGTGGGTACTATCTGTGCCCATTTGTAAGGGTGAAAAGAAGATAAAAAAATTGAAGGAAAGAAAAGGACTGCCTCCATTTGTGAGGGCGAAAGAAGATACAAAATGAAGGAAAGAACAGGACATGGAAAATTGCGTATTGAAATTGGTGACCTGTAATTTTTCTTTTTTGATGAAATGGGTGATGGCCTGTATTTGCATATCATAGCTTTTCTCCCTTCGTGGCCTAAATGACGTGGATTGGCAAAACATGATCTGTCCAGCTGACCCCTAGTAGTTGGAATAACAATTTGTCAATTTGAGTTGCGTTGAGTTGTATATCTTCTCTTTGGTTATGGGCTTTATTATTCTTGCAACATAATGTTTTATGTTTCATTCTATTCCTTTAGAATGGTTATGATTAGTATTTTGGAAATGAGACTCCCTACTTGGATGGATAACGTGGCCAATTTAGGCCATTCATTTAATTGGAACCCACATCAGCTCAATTGTTTACCCTCACATTTTTCATTTGATCAACGGCTTTTGATTTGATTTGGATTTTTTTTTAATAAAAAGGGTGAAGGGGATTTAATGAATGCCACGTCGAAGAGAGCAATTCAACATATAAAAATCTGGAATTTTCGGTCTAGGGGCAAATCTGTAAATTTCCAGAAAGTTGGTAAAATTACGAAAATACCCCTGACGTGCTTCAGAAAATTCCGAAATTCTAGGATTAGGCCAAACAGATATTCAGGGTGCTCTCATAAAAATTTCATAAATTTCTGAGCACTCTAGATATTTTTTCTAGAAAATCCTCACATATGAAATACCCAAATTCAACAAAAACTTCAAGAATCACCCACAAATTTGTATTCAGCCAAGCTTTCAAGGAACTGTGTTTACCTTATAAACAAGCCTCAAATACCTCTTGGAAAGTGTAGAATTCTGTCCAAAATCCTGCTCCAAAGTAAATAAAAAAATCAACAAAGCCTGCTGTCTCAATGAGTGCCGCCTGCCCCTATGTAGATCAGTCCCTATTTTGTAGGGCTGGGTTTTATGAGAGAGAGGACTCTCCCAGGTGGATCGCCCAAGGTATAGTAACCCCCGTATGAAAGGGTTTGGTCAATGAAGCAAGGGTTAGGGAATGGTGATGAGAAGAGTGAAGGGAGGTTAGGTTAAAATTCTGCAGAAAAAAATTCTGAGAGGAAGAAGAAGATGATGGAAAAAAAACCAGAGGAGAAAATAAGAAGAAAGAAATATAAGAAGAAGAAAGAAGAAGGGGGATTAAGATGAAGGGAAGATGAGAGAGAGAGGTAGGGTTGAGAAATAATAGAAGTAAGAAAGAAAGAGAGGAGAAGTGGGGAGACTTGATTACCTGTAGTGTAATTATACCTGCAATATAATGAAGAAGACGAAAGCAAAAGAATGAGAAAGAGAGATTACGAATTAGAGGGAATCGTTTGAGGGTTACTTTCTCATATAGATGTATTTAAGTAGTATTTGTACACAGTACATACAGTATATAATAAGCCTGGGTGTATAAGACCCATATGACATAAAAGCCCTCATATGCATGTACTCTCCAACACTCCCCCTCAAGCTGAGGAATAGATATCTATTGTTCCCAGCTTGCTTATCATAGACATGAACTGTGCTCCACTAAGGCCTTTGGTAAATACACCTACCAATTGATCTCTAGTCTGGATGAATGGAATACATATGCTTCCCTTATTTAGATGATCTTTAATAAAGTGTCGATCCACTTCTACATGCTTGGTTCTGTCATGTTATACCGGATCATGAGCAATGCTTATAGCAGTTTTGTTATCACAGTAGAGATTCATAGGTCCAAGTGTCAGAAACCCAATTTCTGCTAGGAGCATTTTTAACCAGAGAGACTCATAAATACCGTGAGCCATGGATCTAAACTCAGCCTCAGCACTCGATCTTGCAACCACATAACTACTCTTTACTTCTCCACGTCACCAAGTTTCCACCCATAAAGGAACAATAGCCGGATGTTGACCGTCTATCAGTTAATGAACTTGCCCAATCAACATCAATGTATACAACCACTTTATGGTGGCCATGGTTCCTGTTTAGAATACTCTTGCCAAGACAACCCTTCAAATATCGGAGTACTCTATATGTAGCTTCCAAGTAGTCTTGAGTTGGGGCATGCATGAATTGGCTAATGATGCTTACTGCATATGCAATATCTAGACGTGTAAAAGATAAGTAGATAAGATGTCCCACCAATCTCTGATATCTACCAACACCAATTAACCCTTTCATCATCATCTTCCTTCAATCTATGATTTTGCTCAATAGGGGTGGCACAAGGTCTACAACCAGTCATTCTTGACTCCTTCAATAGATCCAGTACATTATTTCTCTATGAGAGGAAGATACCCTATTTTGATCTGGCCACTTCAATTCAAAGAAAGCATTTTAGTGAACCCAACTCCTTAATTTCAAACTCTTTTGCTAGACTCTTCTTCAGTTGTGCAATCTCATCTTCATCGTTCCTAGTAACAACTATGTTGTCAACTTACACGATTAGTGCTATTATTTTTAGAATTTTGCGCTTGGTAAATAGTGTATGGTCAACTTGGGCTTGCTTATATCTACATTCACCATAGCAATTCTAAACCTCTCAAACCAAGCACGAAGAGACTGCTTTAAGCCATATAACGCTTTTCTCAATCTGCAAACTTTGTCATTTGCACTTGCTATTTGAAATGCTAGTGGTGTAGCCATATATACTTCTTCCTCTAGATCTCCATTCAAGAAGGCATTCTTGACGTCAAATTGCAAGAAAGGCCACTCCTGATTAGCTGCTAGGGATATAAGAACTCTAACGGAGTTCATTTTCGCTACCGGTTGAAATGTTTCTTGGTAGTAGATTCCATAAGACTGAGTGTATCCTTTTGCAACCAACCGTGTCTTATATCTTTCAACAGTGCCATCAGATTTGTATTTGATTGTAAATACCCATTTGCAACCCACTAGCTTCTTTCCTCTAGGAAGTTCTATCAGTTCCCATGTCTTGTTTTTCTCTATGCTCTCATTTTCTCTTCCATAACATGCCTCCATTTTGGTTGTTGTATAGCTTCAGAAACACTGCAAGGAATAAAGATAGAGGACAAGACAATGAACTTCTAAAAGGATGGTGACCATGCATGATATGAGACAAAGTTAGACATTGGGTGTTGGGTATAAAGTTCTTACCCCCTTTCCAAGAGTAATAGGTTGATCAAGATGCGAAATCTTAGGATTTTGTTTCGAACAAATTTCTTGGAGTGGTTCATGAGAAGGTCGATCCTATTCTTGAGCACCATCCTTCATCTCTGCTTGGACATCATCTTGCTCCTTGAGCACTTTGCTTTTTACTATAACTGTAGTATTGTAACTCCTCCCCTCTTCCACCATTAGTACCACCATCAAAATGATAGATGAGAACTGAAACTAGAATAACTAAAGCAGACATCTCTTCCCTCTACTGCTGCTCCCCCCTGAAGAGATGTCTTTCTAGAAGAGAAAAACGGAATTGACTCAAAGAATGTGACATCTTTGGATACAAACTTACGGCGAGTGGGAGGATGATAACACTTATACCTTTTCTGATCAACTCCATAGCCCAAAAAAATGCACTCAAGTGCCTTAGGGTCTAACTTAGAGCCGTCAGATTTGGAAATGTAAACATAACAAATGCAACCAAATGTTTTTAGTGGAAGAGGAAATATAGAAGAGTCTGGTGTCAAAATCTCAAGAGAAGACTTATAAGACAGGACCCGAGATGGCATCCGGTTCATGAGGTAAATTGCTGTTTGAATAGCTTCTGACCAAAAAGTTCGAGGTACATTCATAGTAAACATGATCGCCCGAGCAATTTCAAGGAGATATCTATTCTTCCTTTTAGCAAACCCATTTTGCTCAGGGGTTCCCAGGCATGTTGTTTGATGAATGATACCCGAGGCATCAAGAAAGGATTGTAAGTCACGGGACATGTGTTCTCCTCCATTATCCGATCTCAAGATTTGGAGTTTAGTGTTGAACTAGGTACACACCAAAGAATGAAAAGATTTGAAAGCCACACTCACATCACTTTTATTTTTCAATAAATAAAGCCAACTGGCTTTAGAGAAATCATCCACAAATGTTATAAAATATTTGAATCCAAATAAAGATGTGGTGGGAAAAGGACCCCATACATCAAAATGCACCAGAGAGAAATGTACTGAATTTTTATTGGCATTACTAACTAGATAAACTGATCTACAATGTTTAGCCAACTGACAAGGTTCACAAAGAACATCTGATGCTGTCAGCACCCAAGCCCGAGTCAAAATTTGGGTGCTGACAGATGCAGAAAAAGAAATGTGAGGAAACATCTTCCTTATTACATTAAACGACAAATGACCAAGTTTGTGATGCCATAGAAGTAACTCTATCTGAAGTGGAAGAAAAATCCCTTTTTATAGCTGAAATAGCTACTTGTGGATTAGCGTCCAAAATGTAGAGGTCATCCTTCTCATGCCCCAAACCAATCGGTCCCTTCGTCGCCATGTCCTGAAACACAATAAGAAGGAAAAAAAGTGACAACAATTTAAATG
>JAOXJP010167280.1:0-12757 GCA_025762735.1 Platanus orientalis
CATTAAAGGTTTGGGCATTTGGTGAGTGGATATACATTTTTATGCTCACTTTCCTTTCCTAGGATCTTAGAGTTGTGCAAAATGATCTTGGATTTGGTTGTTTTACATTTATTCCTTATGATTTTGATTATTTCCTTATGTAGAACGTTGGTTTCATGGATTGTGTGAGTTGGATATGTTTTTTATGTACACTTTCCTTTCTTAGGATCCTAGATTTGATGTTTGTGGTTTATATTTTTATGGATTCATCTCTATTTCCTTTTGAGAATGTTGATTTCTTAAAGATGGATCATGATTCATTGATATGACCATGTTGGCTATTATTTCCTTATTGATTTACATGTTGTTCTTGGGTTATGAAGTTGTGTTATTGTGAATGGAGCTTTGTGGGATGATTTGGATGGTTTATATTCTATGTGATAGAGTTTGGGGGATTGATCTATTTGATTTGTAGGGATTGGAATGGTTATCATGGTGAAGATTGGGCTTCCTCTTTGATTTTTCTTGAGATCTATCAATTCTTGCACACGACATGTTTGTTAAAATGTCACTTACAGTTCTTCCTTGTTATTTACATATTTCTTAAATGTCTTTGGATTCCTTGCATGAGCCTAATGTCTCTTATGATAAATTACTTCAAATATATATCGGCTTATGACAATTTGTGATGCTTTATTGACTTCTTATGTTAGTCCATTACTATCATTCAATTCACGTTATACTATGATGAATTGTGCTAATTCTATTGATCATCATGTGACTTTATGTGGCCCAGTGCACGAGGCTCCCGCTAACGCAAGGTCTGGGGAGGGCAAGATGTACGCAGCCTTACCCCCATTTCTGGAGAGACTGTTTCCGTGATATCTCTTAGTGGCATGTGACTATGTTCTTGATCATCATGTGACTATGTTACTATTTACATCAAGTGATATCTCTTAGTGGCATGTGCATATTATCATTGGTATGACTTACTCCAATGTTTTCAAAGGGATTTTACTTGGACTTCTACATGAGTTTTAAGGAACTTGAGATACTTGATTTTTAACTTTTAGGAGAAATTGGCATAAAATGATTTTACATCCATGAGCATCCCATATGTTCTTAGAGTTTGGTCAAACATCTTCACTTGCTTGTTGGCATTTGACACCTCTCATGTGATTTACTACTCTATTTTTTGGACTTTTCATGAGATTCGATATGTAGATATTTTTACCAATGACATACTTATGTAGTGACTATATCACTTTACAAAAACATATGTTTGATTTATCACCTACAGATTTGTTTCAAACCCTTGTCATAGGGAATTTTAGAGGACTAACCTGGTTCGGGGGAATAATATGGGAATACCTTGGTCCGACGGAATAATATGGGACTTGTGGATGCCCCACTCGTAAGGCGATATGTGAGCACATATGATGCCCCACTCATAGGGCGATATATGAGAACTTATGATGCCCCACTTATAGGGCGATTTGCGAGCACTTATGATGTCCCACCCGTAGGGCGATATGTGAGCACTTGTGATACCCCACTCATGTGGTTGTATGCAAGCATTTGGAGGCTTGTGTGTTCCACCCTTAGGTGGGTGGGTTGTTTGTCGAAGACCTTATATGGTTTATATATATGATATGCTTTGTCGGAGACCTTACATGGTCTATGTGATTTTCGTTTTCAAAGACTTTCCATGGTTCATTTACACAGATATGTTATGTGATGAGACACTATTGTGATTTTCATGTGGCATATATAGCACTTGACATCTTATATATAGTATTTAGCATGAGACATCTAGCACTTAACATGCGACATATAGTATTTAGTATGTAGCATATGCAGGATTTAGTTTAGTTCACTTTGAAGTCTCTTGTGGTTATCTTGTGACATGTACATACTCGTTTCATGGTAGGGATACATGTTTAGTAAATTTTATGTACTCCCATTCCTACTTTGACTCCTTAGTTTATTTTGATTCTTCCTATTTGCTACTGTGATTATCTTTGACCTCCTTTTTGAATTGTATAAACTGCATACACTCCCACTAAGTTCATCAAGCTTACCCCAATTAGCACCACTCGAAGATGTGTAGGTGCATAGGTTGAATTGTGCCTTAAGACAAGGGGGAGATGGTTGGAGATTGGGCAGTTTGCCCAAACATTACACCTCAATTTTCCATTTTAGTTTTAGTTTACATATCTGAGATGTGTAGGCGCACAGGTTGGATTGCGCCTTAAGATAAGGGGGAGACGGTTGGAGATTGGGCAACTGGCCCAAACATTACACCTCAATTTTCCATTTTAGTTTTAGTTTACATATCTGAGATGTGTAGGCGCACAAGTTGGATTGGGCCTTAAGACAAGGGGGAGACGGTTGGAGATTGGGCAGCTGGCCCAAACATTACACCTCAATTTTTCATTTTAGTTTTAGTTTACATATCTGAGATGTAGTACATTTAATACTTTGTTTGTTTGTGATGGGCCCCTTCATGGGAAAGGATTGTATATACTATGTGGGCAGGTTTAGGCCATTTTATTTTAGATGGTTATGAGATACTTTTCGATGGTCATGATGATATTACTATTTTCACTGCATTGGATTTTAGATTCTCATTGTTATTATTATTAAGCAATACATTTATATGGCAAATGATATGAAAATAGGTAAGAGGGTTAATGACCCACTCTAAGCTCGTTGGTATCTCTGCAGTGAGAAATGGGTTTAGGGCAGGTCATTCCCATGTCATGGATTTGAACCCGGTCCATTACACAGCCTACGGATTTGGGTCGTAACACCAATAGTGATGACTCACTCATTTAAGAGTTGGAGGACCAAGTCAAGGCCTTGAATGAGAGAAATAAGGCTCTAAACATGACTTGTACACAACTCATAAGGAAATTCATTGATTACCTCAAACAAATCAAGGAACTTGAGGAAGACAAGAGGAAGTCTATTTCCATGTTTGCCCAAGGAAATGACAATTTTGAAAAGATGCTCACAATGGGTAAATCATGGAGACATAACCAAACTTTGATACAAGTCCAAAGTTAATACATCTTCCTCCACTCAAAGGCCAAAAAATAGTTTTGTTAAAATCACGGGAAAAACTCAACCACCTTTACAAACTTCCAATAAGGGAAAAGAAAAAAGTGGAGCACAAAGACCTTATCAAAGGTCAAAGAAGATTGAGAAGAAGCCAAATATCTCACTTAAGGGAAAGGCTCCCATGAGTCAAGGTGGAGCTTGGGAGAGACCTATGCAATCCTAATCTCAGTCTTATACCCAAGTAGTTGGAAGTAGATCTCAAACCAACCAAGCATCATCCTTTAGAGGATTACAAGGAAAAGCCTCTACATTTAGAGGATTCCAAGGGAGTGCCTCCACTTCTAGGATGGCTACGGAGCAATCTAGACAACCTAGACAACCTAAAAGAACCTAATGATCATTTTATAATGAACCCCCAAGAAGGAAACAAACACAATCCTACACCTCAAAAGACCATAATTTCATTGCTACTATTATGGCTTGGAATGCCATATTAAGGGGGATTGTAGGAAGAGAGCCAATGACATTAAATTCCAAAGATTTCAATGTTCAAGAAAAATCCTAAATGAGAATAATGTCAACAAGAAAATTATTTTCAAAAAGTTGAAAATAGGAACCTTCAAAGAAAGAAGGACTTAGCCCAATAACAAAATGCTAAAAAGCAAATTTCCAAAATAACTTGGGTTAAGAAGAAGTGGGTGAGAAAGGATGAACTAAAATGCTTAGTCATCCACACCACCTTAATAGCTAGAAACACTTCAAAATGGTATCTTGATAATGGATGCTCAAGGCACATGATAAGAGAAAGGGAACTATTTATCCAACTAGAGGAAACTCAAGGTGGATGTGTCACCTTTAGTGATGGCAACACCGCTAAAATTTTGGGTGTTAGGACCATGATTTCCCCCCAACATTCCTCTACTCACTGAGGCTCTCTATGTATAAGGATTAAAGCACAACTTGGTTAATATAAGCCAAATATGTGATAAATGCTATGCAGTCCAATTTGGAAAGGATGGATGTGTAATCAAGGACCATGAGGGAGGTAAATCCTAGTTGAGGAAATGAGGACAAGTGACAATTGCTATGTCATTTAACCCTACAAATAAGAAGCAGGTACTTGTCTTATATCACAAGCAGATGAGACTAATCTTTGGCACCAAAGATTAGGCCACCTTAACTTTAAGGACCTAGCTAAGCTTAGAAAAAAGGGGATAGTCAAAGACTTACCTAAGCTAAGTAAAATTGACAACCCATTGTGCAAATATTGTCAAATGGGAAAGTAAACTAAAGTCCCATACAAGAAGGCTACACAAATAGGGACATCTAGACCCCTAGAACTTCTCCACATGGACTTTGTCGGTCCTACTAGAATAAAGAGTCTAGGAGGTAAGAAGTATTTCATGGTAGTGGTTGATGATTTTTCTCGTTTCACTTGGGTAGCATTCCTAAGGGAAATCTGAAGCCTTTAATGAATTTCTAAACATTTGCAAGAGAATTCAATTTGAAAGGAAATTGACCATCAAAAGTATTCAAAGCGACCATGAAAGAGAATTCAAGAATCACAAATTCTCGAATTGATGAGATGAGATGGGAGTCAAGTATGAGTTTTTAGCCCCTAAAACTCCTCAACAAAATGAAGTGACTAAAAGGAATAATAAAACTCTACTTAATATGGCTACCTCTATGCTTATTAGTAAAGACTTATCACAATATTTTGGGATGAGGCAATTAGCACTGCATGTTATGTATCAAACATGTCTACCGTAGATCGGGGACAGACAAAATAGCCTATGAATTATGGAATGGGAAAAAGCCAATTGTTAAATACTTTAGAGTATTTGGTAGCACGTGTTATGTCCTTAGGGATAGAGAACATCTTGAGAAATTTGACAACCAATGAGGCTATTTTCCTAGGATACTCCATCACAAGTAGAGCCTACCGAGTTTACAACAAAAGAACACTCACAATGGAAGAATCAATCAATGTAGTGGTAGATGATCATAAGTCAACATAGACACAAGTTAACCTTCTTGTTGTATACTCAGATCATGGGATGGAGACCTCATCTCCAAAAGAGATTGAAGGTTCTCAACAAACCTAAGAAGAACTAACATCTTAGCCTAGCTCCAAGGATGAAGTTGAAAAGGTTCAACCTCGTCCTAAGGAGCATAGGCTCACCAAAAGATTGTCTTAAAGTGACATTCTTGGTGATCCAAATAGTGGAGTGAAGACAAGACATCAAATAGAAAATATCTTAAGTCATTTTTACTTCACATCAAGATAAAGCTCAAAAGAGTGAAGGAGGCTCTGAATGATCTGCATTAGATCATAGCCATGCAAGATGAACAAAATCAATTCAAAAGGAATGATGTGTGGTTCCAAAATAAAAAGTTCTTTGATAAGAACATCATTGGTACCAAATGGATATTCAAGAATAAATATGTTGAACATGGTATAGTGATTCGAAACAATGGTAGATTAGTAGCAAAGGGGTATTACCAATTTGAGGGCATTAACTTTAAAGAGACATTTGCCCCTGTTGTTAGATTGGAGTCCATTAGGATTATGTTGTCTATTGTGTGCTATTTAAAATTTAAATTATATCAAATGCACATTAAAAGTGCATTCCTAAATAGGTTACTCCAAGAAGAGTTATACATAGAGCAACTAGAAGCATTTGTGGATTCTCACATGCCTAACTACATATATCATCTCAAGAAGGCACGTTATGGGCTAAAACAAGCTCCAAGAGCTTGGTATGAGAAGTTCATAGGTTTCTGTTATGACCACCATTTTGATAGGGGTGTGGATAAGACACTTTTTGTCAAGAAACAAAATGGCTATATACTCATAGTGCAAATTTATGTTGATAACATCATTTTTTGGTCCACAGTGATGAAATATGACATTGTTTTGCCCAAACAATGAAGTCAGAATTTGAGATGACTATGGAAGAAGAACTTCAATTCTTCATAGGCCTTCAAATGAAGCAAACTCAAAATGGCATCTTCTTGAGTCAAGCCAAGTTTGATAAAGACCTTGTGACTAAGTTTGGATTATAGGAATCTAAATCGGCCAACACTCCAATCAGTACAAGTGATAAGATAATGAAGGATCTTGATGGTGCTGAGATAGATTCCACATACTATCAGAGTATTATTGGGAATCTGCTCTACTTGATGGCGAGCCAACTTGACATTTCCTTTTGTGTGGGTGCTTGTGTGAGATATCAAACACCAACAAAAGAATCACATCTCAAAGCGGCTAAGAGGATAATCTGCTACGTCCATGGGACATTGGACTTTGGGTTATGGTACCCATTTGACACCACATCTGAGATTGTGGGATACTCAGATGTAGACTAGGCTGGAGATGTTGAGGATCACAAAATTACAAGTGGAGGTTGCTTCTACATATGCAACCCCTAGTTTCTTGGCATAGCAAGAAACAAAACTCCATCTCGTTGTTAACTGCAGAGGCTGAATACACTGTAGCTGGCAGTGGATGCACTCAACTTCTGTGGATGAAGCAAATGCTCAAGGACTATGAGCTGAGTCATGACACCATGAGTTTAGTCATGGATAACAAGAGTACGATCAATATTTTAAAGAATCTGGTGCAACATTCGAGGACAAAACACATTGATATAAGGGACCATTTGATTTGGCAACTTATGGAAGAGAAGGTTGTGCCTTTGGACCACATCAAGACCAAGGATCAACTGGTGGACATTCTCACAAGGCCACTTGATTCCAAAAGATTTAAATACCCTCAGAGGTACGATAGGGTTATGCACACTCAGTTGACTTGTCCATGTTTCCAAGCCTACCAGGGATTGGTTTTTGAAATGCCTTGTGCAGAGCAGATCTAGACAGAGGTTGAACCCTTTAGAGTTGGGTCACACATAACCCAAGAACTCTATACATAACCACAAGAGTCAGGTGATGTGGGACAACATTAGAAACACACTCCATTCCTCCAAAAAAATTATAAAAAAATCTGGTGTAGGCTTTCCTGATCGATCAAGCACTTAGAGATCAATTAGGAGTCCTGATCGATCTCTAAATGGCTGATTGATCAGAGGGGCATTTTGGGAAACACTCTTGCATGTGATTTGAAACATCCAGATTGTGTATATTTCCCCATTTTCACACCTATTCGAGTTCATTCTACAACCCTTCTCTCCCAAATCCTTGCTTTTGCTTCTTCAACCTTAAATATCTCTTGATTGCTCCCCTCCCCCAAATAACCACTCAAGATGGCACGCATTAAGCAAACAGCCACAAAGAAAGCGAAGAGCACAATGATTGCTCCTCCTCCTCCCACAAGGCCACGTTCTTCTCAGACCACGAAGTGGCCTCTAGATCAGAAGAAGGACAAGAGAAAGGCCCCTATTGAGAAATCCCAAGGTCCCTCAAAGCATCGCACAAGGGGGAGAGATACTAGATCCTATGCTCCATGCAGGGATGCAACTAGTTTAGCTAGGTAAGAGGGCCGATTTGCTTCCAAACACTTGGTCAATGAGAGATGCCTAGTGACTGAGGTTTTGCAAACCGTCTAATACTACGAGGTGTTGGACATGCAAGGTTGGTTTCCCCTATTTCAAATTAAGGGCAACATCGGTAAGGAAGGTGTTCGACTATTCTATGCCAATGCGTTTGACATGAACTATGTCAACTTCACATTCCACACATTCGTCTATGGGATGTCTATCCACATTAACCCTGACCACATCTCACATGTTCTCAGCATTCCTGGGCTTATGGAGTGTTCAATTCCATTTTCCCATGCTCTCAACCTAGTTAAAAAGCAGGATTTGACACTGTGATCTATTTCAAGAACCATAATTGGACCACGGGCTTCACAGCCATGAAGTGCCAGCCATTGGTGAGATTCCTACATTGGGTGTTCACATACAACCTATATGCTACGACTCACCAAAAGACTATTACCCAAGAGTTGATTGATCTCCCCTTCATCATATGCTACTTTATGATGAAAAATTCAGAAGCCAACCATCCCAAGGGTTGTATTTCTTTTCCAGTCCTCATGACCCCGATTCTCTTCAACCAGAAGGTCTAGATCCCTGCTTACTCCAAGGTGAGGCACCAAATCAATGCCTTTACAATGGGATCTTTGAAGAAGATGGGCATCATTGTCTATACTGGGCAGACTTCTAAGAAACAACCTTTCAGGCTAAACCTAATCAAGTTTGCTTCTACAATTACCCTAGCAATAACCTCTTCACTTATCTAGTCTTTAGTGTGCAAAGTGATGATAGTCTTGCACAACCAGAAAAAGATAGTTGAGAGAATCACTGAGTAAACTCATGAAAGCGCTTTAGTCCCTGAGATAGACAGTGAGGACAAGGACCGGGCATTGGATGAGGATGCCTTTGATCTAGTAGGAAGTGATGATGGGGATGAGTCAAATGTAGTTGGCTCAGGTGATGAAGATGGGGATGGGGATGGTGATGAGGATGAAGATGGTGCTAAAGCTGAGGTGTCCTCAAGTGTAGAGGCATCAAAAGAAGAAGAATATGTTAATGAAGAAGGATTTGATTGATCCTGTGGAGATTGGGGTTTCACTATTTTTTTGGTGTTTTAGTTGTCTTTTTATAGCCCATACCTATAAAGGCCTTGTCTTGTGTGGGGACATATTTTTGCATAACTATGTATTGACTGTGTCTTTCTCCAATCAACTAACATGACAATACTTGTACATGGTTCCTTCTAGTTAATGAATATCTTTTTTATGTACTTTTGTCTATGTTTGGTTTTGTAAATTCCAGGAAAAAAAGGGGGAGAGATTCCTAGCTTATGGGGGCAGTAAGCATGGGTGTATTGGTTTTTAGAGTGCTATGTAGATTGTGAACACATAGGTTGTATATAGGCAAGGGGACTCCTTATGACTAAGGTCAAGCTATGGGGACTATAAATTTAGAGGGAGTATACATTTAGGGAGAGTGTAAACACCATAACTTGAATCCTAAATTAACTGGCACACTAAGCACTCACTTTATTTCATACACAACACATTATGAACCCATATGATACATTACTACACTTTAAAATGGAATGAGAAAGGTATGCATTTGTTCTTGCAAGTCTCAAGTTAAGAAACTCAAGTGAATCAAGTTATTATTTTAATTTTTGTGGTTGCTTTGTAACCCCATGTATCTTTGTCTATATTTTCTTTTTGGGTAAAATCCTTGTATTAGGGGTTTTGCCATGTAATTGACAAAGGGGGAGATTGTTGAATCATGAGTATGTAATTTGTCAATCACATGGCCAAACAATGTATGTAAGTCTTGTAAGAGTCCAAATGCACCAAAGAATATCAACTCAATTTAAAGACTCAAGTGGACCACAGATAAGAATACCGAGACATAGAGTTGGGCCACGAGAGCCCCAACAAAGCCAAGGTATATGCATGCATCCATATAGGCATATAGGATGGTGTATTAGGCCCTAAAGAGGCCTAGCCATGTGTCAGAAACATGGCCTAAGACCCGGGTGGAATTCCCAAGTGGAAGTCCCCAAAAAGCAATTGAAAAACCTCAGTACAGGACACCCTAATCAATCTCCAAGTTCTTGATTGATCAAGGATCATAGGCTGATACACCCTAGATAGACCAGCAGGAGATGCCCCATGTACCTTGATCGATCAGGCATGTATCTTTCCTGGTTGATCTGACCAATCAAGCACCCAAGTGAGATGCCCCATCAGCCCTGATTTATCAAAGAAGGGTCCTACCTTAATCGATCTCCAAGTGCCTAATCGATCAGGGGTGTGAAATGGTATTTTTGAAACTTTAATTTTTACATCAATGGACACTATTAGTTACCCATTTTGAAAGATTCTAATCCTACGATTAAGAGTGGCTTTCGTCCACTATAAGAGAGAAAGTTTCCCTTTAGGGAAAACACTTCAAGCATTTGAAAGAGTGTTAGAACCTTTATCAAAAGTAAGCCTCCATAGAAGAAAAACCCTATCCTATCCCTCAATGTTTTTTAGCCATGAGGCCCACTATCTTGTTGAGAAAGACACTCTCTACTCTACTCTCTCTATCATTAAGTAGAATCTTAAGAAGTGACACTTGTGGGTTGTCCCAAGAGGAAACCCTAGACTGGTTAAGCTCAAGGAGCTCAATAACCAAGGATTGAAGAATTGTGGGTGTATTAAGGCACATTAGCTTAACAAGGAGCACTCCCACTTGGTATAGTAGCAACGCCACCCACATTGTGGTGATATTTGCTTACTCTTCCAATTCATTTGCATTCATATTCTTATTCTTATTGCCTTGCTTCCACTGGAGACACCGGAAGTTGAAAATGATCGCCGGAGACAATGAGTGTATTGTCTAACTTGCCAAGGGAAATTAGTGTAGGCTTTGTATGTTTTTAACCTAGATTGTATTAGGTTAAAGTAAATGAAATAGACCTAATCTCGATAGTGAGCTTTATGTCATTGGATAGATACAAAAGTCTAAAGTCCAACGAAACAAACAGTGAGTGAAACGGACATGTGAAAGAGTGAACGAGGGTCAAACTAGAAAAAATCCGCCCTGATCAATTGGGGGTATACCTGATCGATCATCCAGGAAGCCTAATTAATCAAACATCCCACCTGATTGCCTATTTGGATCGATTAGGAAAGTCGTGTTTTGCGATTTTTCGGTTTACAGGGTCTTTCTAAATTATGTCGGACCTCTTTGGGGGGTCTATAAATTGAGGATTTTGACCTAGACACCATAGAGAAAAGATCAAAAGCAAGAGGAAGAGAAACCATAAAAAAAGCTAGGTTTTTGGATTTTCTAAAGAACAAAGCTTTGGAACGATTTTGCACCAATAAAGATGAAAGAACCCATGTAAAGTAATTTCATTTTTCAATATATTAAGATTCTAGAAGTGATTCAGATATCATTTTTGAAAAGATTATTCGTGTTTTTGACTGGTTTTAAAGCAAAGAATAAAAGTTTTCAAAGAGGTTTTTTGAGTTTTCAAGAACATACAAGTACCTAGACTAGGTTTGTAAGTTTGATAGGTTCTAGATTGTCTTGATTTCTTTTCTACATGTCAAGGATCATTTTGTTCTAAGTTTTACTCTATTTTTAGGTTCCAAATTCATTATTTTGAAACTAAGATCACTTGTGTTCAGCTCTTAGTTTTGGGTATTTATTTTCATAGGATCATAGCAACTCTTCTCTTGTTTTATAAGATCTTTATATGTTTCATTTTCTGATTTGAATATGATATGTTCTTAATAATTATTGTAAAAATCTGATTATTCCATAGTTTTGTGCTTAAGAGGATCAAATATTTATGATTTTAAGTAAAGTGAATTGTTTGTGTTCTACTATGAATTGTCATATATTATGTAGTGTTAATGCTATAGTTTTCTATTATAAGCAACCATTTTCATGAAGGGAGATGAATGATGATACTCATCACACTTGATTTATGGTGTGAACTGCACTGGCTCTTCTCACCAGAGATTAAATGGTGAGACTGGCCCTTTTCACTGGGGATTAAATGGTGTAACTGTTATTTGTATTGGCTTATGTATCTGATTTACCTATTACGTTATGTTCTATGCAGTTCTATTATATGTATATGCTTTGTTCTATTTAAATCACCTTTATGTTATGACTTATTAAATTGTTTTCAGTTTAGTACATGTTTCTATATGATTAATGGTTTAGTT
Organism: Platanus orientalis; assembly: GCA_025762735.1. Classification (NCBI taxonomy): domain Eukaryota; kingdom Viridiplantae; phylum Streptophyta; class Magnoliopsida; order Proteales; family Platanaceae; genus Platanus; species Platanus orientalis. Next base: position 11,753 of record JAOXJP010167280.1, read on the forward strand.
TTGTACATTGTTAAAAGGTATGCAAGTATACAACCATCTGCCTTATTTTGATTTGTGTTGAGTCTTGATCCGTTACTCCTTAGTATATTATTTTCTTATTGAGTTTGTTAAGCTCACTCTAAATTTGGCACCACAGATGATGAGGAGGTTGCTATGTAGCCATTCAACTAAACAAGATTGGAGAGATGGACAGTTTTAGATTATGCCATGAGACATTGATTTCAGTTTAGAGACTCTATTTTATTTCAGTTCAGTATTTTATTTCAGTTGGATTAAAAGGATGTAATTGGATTTTAGTTTAGATTTGATATTTGATTTTTAGATGTGATTTAGTTTATGTCAGACTATTTGGTTTATTTAATTGGGAATGTCAAGATTATGATAATGAATTATTTTCAAGCTATGTTTAGGAATTATTTTTCAGGATTATGGTCCATGGATTATTTTAGGATTATGGAAATATGGGATTTTATTACGGGTTGATTTATGAGATATGGATGGTTATGATGTTAAATATGCAATTCCGTTGCGTATGAAAGAAAAGAATAATGAGCGAAAAAAATTTATATGCATTTTACAGGATATGAATGAGTGAATGATTAATGTCGTGTTGAAATACATGGCCCTACTGATATGGGTTTCGAGGTGTGACATGTCAACTACTTATACTGATAGGAAATCCTAAGGCTATCATGGACTACAACCAATGGTGGTTCCAATGATAATAGTCGGTTGTAAGATCCAGTAGGTATTGATAGACGTGGGAGCTTAATTAATGTGTTGTACTTATCAACATTTGAAGAGATGGGGGTTGGACAAGATGTGTTGCTTAGGGGTGGCAATGTTTGACATGACCCATGAACCTGACATGACCCAACACGAAAATAAGCTGGTTAGGGTTGACCCTAAACATGTTTCAGGTCAAAATAGGTCAACCCGCTTTGACACGATTAATAAATGGGTCGGGTTAGGGTTGAGCCAAATGGTCTTATACCCTTACCTTGA
>JAOXJP010167291.1:0-12756 GCA_025762735.1 Platanus orientalis
GCGTACAAATAAATAATTGCATAATTCTATATTATGCAATGGAGAATAAATGGCTTGTATTTTATCCACTACTAAACATTCTAACTAATTTCCTAAGAGTAAAAGCCCAACCCCTCTACCATGAAACTTCTCTATTTCTAAATATAACTTAGCGTACCCATTTCTATACCCTAAACCTCTCTCTGTTCAATCACAACAAAAGTAAAATCATACAATATAGTTAAAGTCTTTTAAAAACAAAGAAATACTATTCTTATTTTATAAATTTATAAAAGCCCTAACCATAAACATGAGAAATAGAAGACCACTTACTATTCAATGGAAGGATGCATTCACAAAAGATGCATAGACCTACAATCTCTTCTTCCTCTTCGTCTTCTCTCCTTTTAGCCTAGGGTTTTCTTTTTCTTTTTCTTTTTCTCATTCTCTCACTCTCTCTCTCTCGTTCTATTTTGGTCGACTAAGGCTAACGCCTCTTCGGATGATTTATTTTATTTGGTTTTTGTTTATTCTTCTTTCCAAAAATACCCCTGGCCAGTTGGGGGTATTACACCTCCACTTTGAGGCCTCTTTGCTTATCATTGAAGTATTCCTCACATTCTTTCATTTTGTGTCCCAATAGACTGCAATAGTAGCAAAGCTTTTGGATTTTCTCATAGGATATCAGCACTTTGGTGTCAGCCATTTGATCTCTTTCCAACGTGATAAAAGATGGCAGTGATCTCTTTATATTCAGCCCCACCTTCAGACTCATATGTTTTCCTAGATAATCTTTCTTATCAAACTCTTTGAGGATTCCTATCGTGGATGATAGTTCCTTAGCCGATGCTTTCGTATTGCAGTCCAAAGGGATATCGTGCAATTGCACCCAGCAGTTTACAACACCGAAATTAAGTTCATACAGTCTAAAGGTTGGTCTCCATCTTTTTCAGTACCTTGAGATTTATGCTAAAAGCCCATGGGGACCCATCCAGTACCTTTTGAATATCCACCTGGTAATGGAATTGAAAGATGAAAAAAATTCATCTCTCTTGAAGATTTCCATCCCATGTCTGGGCTTCCATTTACTTTGAATTCTAGCTAGTAGCACATATTTTTAAATACTTGAACTATTAAAGCTATTTCCTACTCTTCAGTTGTGAGGATTTGTTATGTTGGGAAATACTCAATCAAACATTCAGTTTAATAAAACATTCACATCTAAGTTCAATTTATTTAAGTTGGAAGAGTAACAAATAGGATTGCGTTTTTGACCAATCAACAAATTTGAATATGTAGTTTCTTGTGAAGCTACCCAGGAGGGTGTTGGAATATGCAATTTATGCCCACTAACGAGTTACCAATTATATTATATTGCAATAATAATGTTTCAATTGCCTCAAGCAAAGGAGCCAAGGGCTCATCAAAAGGACAAATACATTGAGCAAAGGTTGATTCATGATATAATATGTGCTTGAGACATTGTTATTATGAATGCTGCATCAACGGATCATTAAATGATCACTTAATAAAGCCATTACCTCAAAAAGTGTTTACAAGCATCTTGTGAATATGGATGTAATGTATGTATAAGATTGACTTTCAAGGTATGTGAATGATCGTTAGAATGCTGTCCCATAACAAATTAAGCTAATTACTTTCTCCTTTTTTTTTTGTTGCTTATTTAACTATTGGACTTTGAATGATAAAAAATTGGGGTGAGATTAGGGATCTTACTTATAAGCTTGGTATATGTATGATTATTATATCATTGGATAATAACATCTCAATCATTGGGTAGTTTGCTCCAAGCACGTGGGTTTCTAATTATATGCAATGAAATAGATCAAGTATCAAACACCCTATGGGTGACCACTATCAGTATAAAGGTATCAGTACTATAAAAGGTAAACTATTATATAGGATGCAAAATATCGTTAGACATGAGGATATATATATTGTCTCATATGTTATTTCTATAACTTTGATGTTACTAAATGCTGATGCCTAAACGAGGGCTATATATAGGTATGTTGAGTTGCACACATGGCATGTGGATAGTCTCCCATATCAGTTTGAATCAAGAAATCTGGCTGCTATCAGTTTGGGCTGGTGTCAATTTGGTATAATAGTTTTATCAAATGATTTCTAAGTTTAATATATAAATATATTATTTGACAAAAGGGATATTCACAATTTTTTTTTGAGGAATTCAAGATAAATGAAAATTTTGATTAATGATATATAGGTTATGGACTAGACAATGGTAAACACTCATTTCAAAGGCTTATTTGGAATAGTGTTTGGCGGAGGAACTAATTTATAACTTATTATAAATTGGGCCTTACTTTTAATTATTCTTTTATGGGTTTAATTATATGTAATGCGTTGATGGAGATTGGTCTGATTTCTGAAAGTTTAGAACTTTTTAATACAATTTAGAAACCCAAAAGAGTTTATTTGGGGATATGGTTTCTAATCAAGTCAAATTAGAATAATACCTAATTAGAAATGGGTCCCAATAGTAAAGAGATGCGATCCCTAATACATCCTACATCTCTCCCCATTCCTATGATAATTAGGTCTATACACAGATTTGGACGGCCAACCTAAGTGGCCATTAGATCTAGTTTTCGATTGGGATGTGTAGAGAGTGTGAATATTAGATGAGGGAAGACATTTGGACTGTTGAGTAAAGATTTTCAATGACTTCTTCTTACTTAAAGTTTAAAAGTCCTTTGTAATTCATGTAATATGATAGCGAGAAAAAAATTGTCATTTCATGTTGATTACTAACCAGACAGGTAAGATTTCTTGGCATTATCTCTTAGTTCGACCATCTCATTTTATTTGTATTTTTAGGTAATGGTTCAACTATCTCATGACAAATCAAAATTAGGGTTAAGGTATTACACAAGGATGCATGACTTTGTGTCTGGTGTCGCAGCTCAATCCATTTGTGCCAATAGTCGCGGTAATACATCATAGGATGTACAAGCGATGGACATGTCACAAAATGCAAGCACTTATCTGAAGCACATTATGGTACTCCATGTACCGATGCTGATATTTTCTTTAAATGACAATGGGTTTCCTCATTGAATCGAAATATGGGTAATTGTCATTGAAATAGCAAGAGAAAATAAGCTGAGGACACAAGAAAATAACAGTTTATATGGCATCAATTTTTGTTCCTGTGGTTGGTATTATTTGTAAATGTGAACATCAATCCATAAAGGGTTTGTATATGGAGCTTTTGATGGCAGTTGGGGGGGGGGGTGGGGGGACCTTCCTTCTAAAGCTTGTTGGGTCTTCATCTATATGGCTTTTGAGGAATAGAAGATTGTCTCTCCTATGCATATTTCACCAATGTAGCTCTAAGCCAAACTCAAGAAGAATAAAAAAACCAAAAGTAAATAGTCAAACCCAATATCTAGACACTTTAGGACCCCATATATAAAGAAAAAAGTTAATGAGGATGAGTAGGAACATTATAAAGTTCTATCTCTCTCTCTATGTCCCATGCAAGGGTGTTAAACCTCAAGTAGATGAGGGATAGTGCGAGCCATTTACCCAATTCCCCAAAAGAATAAATGCTTTCTTGTTTGACAATCCAACGAGATTCTTCTTTCAATCATTTCCAAATATCAAACGGGTTCCGTTTTATATATTTTGGCTTATGATCTAGTTTAAATATTTCAGACCATAATGATTATCACCAATCATCAAGCACGTTCACCAGTAGACCCTCCAATAAGAAATCTTAGGCCAAAGTTGAAGATCTTAGCATTCTGATATAGAAACTTTCTGTATATTCATCGAAGAAGGTACATACAAGAATGGTTGTGTTTGACCAATTGGAACACTTCTTAATATAGCAAATCTCTAAGGTGGGTCGTCTCATTAGATTGTTAATTTGGCCAACGCATCAGTGCCACGTGTTTGATTATGCTTCTTTTTTACCGTATTCATATCCTAGAGGATTAGACTTTATTTAAATTAACCCTTTATGAATTGTATTAAATTGCTTTTATCCCCTTTTTCTTTTTTGGGGTTGGGTTTTGGGTTAATTATAACCTCTGTCCATTAACGAGATTTATTGTGTTACATAGATTCCACAGTAAAAGCGGTGAGGATTTTATACGCTGACCCCTAACCTCTGCTTGCATCCGCAGATGGTCAAGCACATGGAAACATCAGCACCGAAAGTGATTTTCATTTTTTAAGAGAACGTTTAAAATAATTATGACACTGATGTGACCACCTGTTGACTAAGGTGTTTTTGTACGCCAAGCGTAGAAATGCCTCGCCCCAGTGAAATATAGGTGTTACATAGTTTTCCTACTTAATACAACTTAAGCAAAGTTGGCATTGAACTTTTAGCTCAAAACCTTTCAAACCAAATCACAACGATTGTGGTTATTTGTCTTTATGATATGTTAGCTTGAATTTCAAGCTTCTTAAGATGCTGTTGCCAATGATTCTTTATGATGGATATATTCCTTTTAGGTAAGTTTAAGGGACCCATCTTATTGTGATGATTGTAATCTTAAAGGGGCTTTTTATCTTTCTAACCAAATCCTTAAGTAAGGCCCTGTCTGGCTTCCATGAAAAGATGTCTTTCTCATGATTATTGGCAAATTTTTCAGAGAAAATCATTTTTATGCTGTTTGGTTGCGAAGAACTATAAATCCTCAAATTTCAAAATTTTCTCACATAACTATTTTCTTGTCTGCCACTATGTTATTTTCACACAACTCTTGCATGAAAATCCTTCATTTCTCATGAAAATTGTCTCATATATGATGGGGAGATAATACACTTGGCCCGATTAAGCCGAGTGGTTTGCATCACCGACCAAGTTAGGAAAGCAACGAAGACCAATACGTACCTTGAACAGAAACGCAACCAAGAGAAAACAACCATTCGACCAGAATAACCCAACCAGGGATTGACATATCCTGTGGATCACACCAAATGATCAGCCTGTGAATATGCCCTGGTTCGACTGATCACATAAGGAATGTAAAGTAACAACCCCAAAATCTCCTCTGAGATCTGCCTTGAAAATTACGTACCCACCGAAATCTCAACCGATGATCAGGCACCATAATTCGCAAGAAAATCCCAGATCACAGACACTTCCAACCCTACAAAAGAAGATCACGCAACCCCTAAAAAGTATAGAAAATTGAGAACCAAGAAACCTTATTTTGAATATTTAGTTCCCTGAACTAACTGTGCATTGGAGAGGTATAGGTTGGCACCACAATGATGTCTCCCAACTCCCTCTTTTTGGTGCAGGCACTCGTTTGAGGATATTAGCCATGCGGCCATCTATGGTGTGCTACACTTGCATCATCAGTGTATGTTTTTCTTTTTCTTCTTCTTGGCAACCAAACATCCATATGAAAAGGTAATAACTTACATATTTTTTCTTTTCAGTGCTTTTCTTGTGTAATTTCATCCTTTTCTATTCAATTCAAGGAAACCAGACAGGGCCTAAGAGGATTGAAGATGGTACAGATCGTCAACTTTCCGAATGTTTGGACCCACATTTACCCACTTATTATACAAATGTTCTTTTATCATGATGGCCAATCAATGGCCAGCACCTTATATGGGCCGTAAGCCCATGATTTTCCATTTGGCTTTTGGATTATTCTTTATGATTAGATTATCGGATGTCAAGTTGTGTAATATGTGTGATTTTTACACAGATAGACAAGTCTCGAGGAAAGGGCATGTGTGATCACATAACAATAATGTTCTGTGAGTTTGTGATCATGTCAACTGACACATGATATATTTTTTAATTTAGTACCTCTTTTTGAGTAATTGCATTTTGAACCGAGCACTTTTTTAACACTATTAACCTCATGCATACCATGTGTCAGTCTGTGACATGGTAACAGAGGCCAGAAACAACTTTTGGTCACAGAACATTTGTTTCGGTGATTACAATGCACCATTTAGTATACTTTTGAGCTGCGAATCATATTTTAGGCGTCCGTCCTTAAAATATACGGCTTGGCTTCAGTGAGCACAGAATCTGTGCATAATGCATGTCGGGGGCTGAGAACACTCATTTTAGGATTGAAAAGCGATTTGCATTTTTTGGGGTGTGTGTTTATCACTTTTTAATGCTGATGTGAATGATCACATGCCTCTGAACATGAATTGTGTACAGATTTCGAGTGCACAGAATCCGGAGCGGTTATATAGGGTCAGTTAGGTACTCCGCCGAGTTACGTAAACACTTGGCTGATTTCTTGAACGAGTAAATCGGGGACTCTTCAATCAGAAATTATGATTTCTAAAACTAATGAAAATCTGTCATTAAGCTTGAGGACTGGAATCTGTTTTTTTTTAAAAAAAAAAGACAAAACAAAACAAAGGAAGAAGCTTGAGGACTAGAATCAAATGCATTTTTCTACAACTAAGCTAACAGGGTTAAACATTGTGTGGTGCCACACTTCCGGCAAGGCCCAAAACCATATCTTGGGTTGGGATAGTACTGGATTTAGATCTTAGTATGTACAAGAAAGAGTCTATTAGGTAACATATTTTGAACATTTTTAAACTCAACCTAAAGGAGTAATAGCCTGTTTGGCAGCTACCTGTAATGTAATCATTTCATTTGAGTTTCTAAAGGCATTTGTAGCCACGAGATGATGGTTCCTAATCAACTCATTCAAATTTATACTGATTTGTTAACTACAATTAGAAATGAAGTCATTTTAGGCTTTTTATAAAATGAAATGACTTTTGTTATCAAGCACAAATCGCTGCAAATCTGATTCAGTTCATTACAAACCATCCCGTTATGGCTACAAAAGCCTGGGAAACTCAAATGAAATTATTACATTATAGGTGGCTGCCAAATGCAGCCTAAATAAATAATCACTTTTGCAAGTATATGTTGTGGGCAACCATTGCCATCTTTGTTAACATGCATTACTCTCAAGTTTTAATAATTTAACATTTTGGAGAGAATACCCGGGGGGTGTTCTGATGGTGTTCAGAGTTGGGGGTGCTCTTACACCGGTTAGATGGTGGCACTTCATGCCCAAGTTTTTAACAGAACGAAACCTACACAACACAGAGGAAGGGTTAAGGAGCTAGACACTGGTGGGGTGTCGGCCTCTAACTCTCCGACGGTCAAGTCAGATAGAGTTGGAAGTAGAATGTTTATCCAAATTAGGGTTACTGATTTTTCTCATACCTAGTGAATGCGTTGTTGCCCCCCCCCCCCTTACATGCTTAAGTAGTGGCGTATCAAATAAGATTTTGCCTATCTCTTCCCCCACATTCTTCGCCATATTCCCCCTGCCATTTCTAACTTTTTCTCAGTATGTCAAACCAACTGTAAGGAAAATTCTCCTTAATAACAGTTTCTAGGTTGTTCTTATCCATAAACATGGAGAGTGGGGTCTTTACTTTTCTTGCTCGTCAGGGACTCTTGGAGATCCAACACCTGTCGTGGTCACAGCTCCCTTGCTTGATATCAAGTGGTTTAAGCAATGCCTTAGGAGTGATCTCGAGGGTTTTGGAGTGTCAGGTACCAAAGGGTGGGGATGAGTAACTTGGTGCTCTCTGTGCAAGCCTAGGTGTCGAAAGGTTATCGAGTAGCAAGACCCCCCCGTTGGTAGCCTCAATATCTTTTAGGTCATGGACTAGTAAACGCTCCTCGGGTTGATTTCCTCCTTGGGTCGGTTTCCCTAGGGACTTATTGGGTTAATTTCTTTAGGGTCTGGACTCTGCGGGTTTATCGGGGTTGGTTTATGGGGGCCCTCGATATCTTTCCTCATCAATTAACCCCCTCATTTTTGAGTCTAGGGTTACGTGACTCAGGAATGCAAACTGTTTGTGACCGTTACCCTTCATTTCAACACATGTAGCTCGCCATTTCAGCTACCGAGGTGACATTGATTGGGGACAGGCGTTAATGATGGCTTCACATTTAATGGGATTTGGTAACCGAGGGGACGTGTTGGCACTAGTTACGAGTCATGTCAAGCATTGTGTCCTTTCGGATCCCTAAGCCATCGAAACATTGTATTTAAATCCCTTAAATATTTCAAGATTCATGCGTTGCCTCGCTTCCCGGGTTAATTTCGCTACCTTGCAGATGCGTGACACGTGTAGGGTCGAGGATATGTAGGTTGCCTATAAATATCCCCTTGAAAGCGAGATTCATTTTTCTTTGTCACTCTTAACCTTCCTTTGCGCTAGTGTCCACTTTCTTGGGCGATTTTCGGCAAGTTCTCTGCTTCCCAGCATTTGGTCGTTATTGTTTCTAGCACCTGTTGCACTTCTGGGCATTCAGTCTTCACCATCTCCAGTGTCCCTTCTACTTATGGGCATTTGTTTCCTATTGTCTCCAGTGTTTCCCCTCTATCTATCCCCCTTTTAGGTATCTCATTTCCATTTTCATAGCTTGTTATTTTGTTGGTCAATTTAATTTTGCATTTTCCAGTGTTTTTTTTTCTTTTTTGCTCTCTACTTCGTTTTTCCTTCCTCTCTGTAGACCCATGGTGTCTAGGGATACTGTTGACCGGATGGTCGACGGTATCGACAACCTATTAAAGGTCCATCAAAGCCCTCTAGAGCAGGCCACCAAGTCAGCTCCATCTAATGTCTAAGAGGTGGCAGGGAAGATCGGCACTGAGCAGGATTTCATGGCCACCAATTATGCCTCCCAGTTAGGGGAATGAGCCCTAACTCGGTTTCGTTCCACATTCTCTATTCTCGAGGGAGTCATTCTTTCTTCCCCTGAGGATACCCGGCCTTTATGACCCCTGCTGACAGCATGGCATTGTACGAGCAAGCCCTTCTTGTAGGCCTTTAATTTTTGGTTCCCTTATTGTTTAGGGAGCTACTATTCTTCCTTGAGTTGGCGTCGGGGAAACTGATGCCCAATGCCTGGCGAATAGCCATAGGATGTATGATCATATGGAAATTAATGTTTAAGGGGATAACTCACCTCACCCTTAACGAGTTTTTCCATTGTCACTACCCGAAAGAGCAAGAGTTGGGGTGGTTTTATTTTGCCAGCCGGGACCTAACTACAACCCTGGTGACTGGGTTCCCAAGCTCTAATAGCAGGTGGAGGGCTACTTCTTTATTTTGGGTGAAAGGTTAGGAGTACCCCCCAAGGGAAGTCCCCCTTGTGAGGTTTAACCGTGCTTGGGCATTGGCCATCAACCCTGCAGGTGAGCCACTATTTTTCATTTTTTATATATTTATTTTTGTAGTCTTCTCGTTTGTTCTATCTTTTTATGCGTTTGCTTTTTGTGTTAGTTTCAGAGTTAGACGAGCTATCCCCCAAGGAGGAGGCTCGTATTCGGGAGGTCGTGAATCACTCATCCCACACCTACCCTGACCTTGTTACCTTCGACCACCTCCATCAGTGTGGGTTCGAGCCTAAGCCAGGTAGCTCACCCTCTTGTTTTATTTTTGTGTCGCCTAGTCTTGTTTTCTCTTCCTCCTCCCTTTCTCTCTACTTTTCTCTACCTCTTCCCTTTCTCTCTACTTCTCTTTGTCTCATCCCTTTCTCTCCCCCTTTTTTCTATGACTAACTTCTAATATCAGGTATGTTTTACTGTGCAACGATGAGGACGAATAAGAAGTTCTTGGCTCAGGCCTGGGATGCTAGGGCAGTAGGCCAGGGGGAGGCCACGACCACAAAGAAGCCGAAATGGCACCTCATCAATGGGAGGCCCTCCGAGGCTCAAGCCCCCGAGGTGGCCCCTGAGGCAACACCAATCGGGTTAGTCTAGCCAACACCACCCCGGCTCTTAAGGCCTTCATTCCTATAGTGGACTTGGAGGCAAAGACTGTTGGGTCTCCTCTAATCCCAGCCACCGAGGGCAAAGTGGTGTCTCCCCTCGAGATTGCCTTAGCATTAGAGGTTGTTCCTTCTTTTGCCACGGTTGCTGCATCTTCCCCCTCTCAGGTGGCATTAACTTCTAAGGCAGCCACCGCCCGACCACTTTCTTCCTCGGCTCTAGAGGTGGGCCAGTCTTCATCCGGGCCCTTGTCTTGGCTATCTAAGCTGAACCCTGGGGTGGACTATCTTTTAGGGGTTGTTCCCCCCGAGGACCTCAAGTCCTAAAGAAAATATCTCGGCCCTTTTGTACTCCACAGGGAGATGATGGACTATGCGGCTAAGGTAATCTTCTTCTTCCCTCTTGTATTTTGTTTTTCTCTTTTACCGTTTATGTGTCTATACTAACTCATTTCTTTTTTGCGTATACTTTTTCATATAGTGGTTCTGATGGCAGCCTCTATCCAAAGGTTCAAGGAGAGCATGCAAGTTTGAGGCAAGCTCCAGAATCACCTTGCCAAGGCCAAAAGCAAGCTTAGTGCTACTTGTGAGAGCGCCTACGCTAAGATCTGTGCCCTCTAGGAAAGGGTCTCCTAGGCCGAGGGTTCCAACACTAGTATGGTTGCCCGGGTCACAAAAAATGAGGCCCGCATCAAGGATCTGACAGCGCGATTGCAGTCGACTGAGATGAAGATTGCTTGGGCCAGGGATGAACTTGGGGCAAAGAGGAACCACCACCTCGTGGTTGAGGATTCATTTTTCGTAACTCTTGAGGAGACGGTGAATAGGAAGGTGACCGAGGCCATGAAGCTGACCTAGATCCAGGCTAAGAAGAGAGGGAGAAGGCAGTTGAAAGGGTTCTTAAATAATTTTTCAAGTCCTTTGGTCTTTTATGATTTGTGTGAGTAAGGGTTTCCGGTGACGTTCTTTTAGGGATTAAGCCATTAACCCTCTCGAGGGCCTTTCTTTAGTAATGTCACCAAGCACTCTTATGCCCCCGTTCCAATTTTATATACGAGAGGGGGTAGTTGTACTTATTTGATGTCGAAGGGTCGATTTTAGTTGTGATGCGCATGTCCCGACACGCCTTGGGTCCTTGGCTTTACTTGCTAGAATCTCTGTGTTTATTGATCCGTGAGATTTCCCTTTTCCTTGTGAATTTTCCACTAAAGGGTGAGTCAACCTTGTGACCTAAGGTCAATCTTGTGATTTGAGGGTTAATCTTGTAACCTGAACACAAGGGCCTAAAATTTCTCCTAAGGGATTGGTCAATCTTATGACATGGGTCAATCTTATGACATGGGTCAATCTTATGACCTGCGGGCTAATCTTATAACTCGGGTACAAGGGCCTAAAATTTACTCTGAGGGATGGGTCAATCTTGTGACCTAATGGCTAATCTTGTTACCCAGGCACGAGGGCCTTAAATTTCTCCTAAGGGACGGGTCAATATTGTGACCTGGCGTCAGTCTTGTGACCTGAGGGGTAATCTTATAATCCGGGCATGAGAGCCTAAAATTTCTCTTGACTTTGCAGAGTAAGAACATTACATTAACTAGGGTATAATCATTACATCAACTTCACTGATAGTATTTTCTCAAGTGCTCAACATTCCATGGTCGTGGTAGGGCCCCCCTCACATCGTCTCGAGGTGGTACGTCACAGGCCTATAATAGCTTGTTACTCAATAAGGCCCCTTCTAGTTTAGCCTCAATTTTCCCTTTGTCGAGTCTTGTGTCGCTAGATTCACCTTTCTGAGGACTAAGTCCCCCACTGCGAATCTCCTCATCTTGACATGTGAGTTGTAGTACTTGGCCATCCTCTACTTGAAGGCGGTTGATTGAAGTGTGGCATTGTCTCTTTTCTCTTCCAGCATGTCGAGATAGTTCTTAAGGCTCTCTTCGTTCCTTCCTAAGTCAAAATTCATTGTTTTATATGTGGTCATTTCAATCTCGACTAGTATCACTGCCTTGGTCCCAAACACCAAAAGGAATGGCATTTCCCTGGTAAGAGTCCTTACCATACTGCAATATGCCCAAAGATGCTCAAAAATATCCTATTGGTGACCTATACTTGGCAGTTGGCTTATGGGTGAGCCGAGGAAGAGAAATGGTTTTTGATTCTAAGTTCTACATAGAATTCACGGAACTAGGCTTTGTTAAATTGCTTGTTGTTATCAGTGATGAGCACTTGAGGAATCTTGAACCGGCACATAATTGATTTCCAAGTGAAGTCCCGGATGTTTTTCTTAGTAATATTGGCTAAGGGTTCACCCTCCACCCACTTTGTGAAGTAGTCAATGGCTACTACTAAGAACCTCATCTGCCCCTTTTCTTGGGGAAGGGGTCCAACAATGTCAATTCCCCACTAGGCGAAATGGCCAAGGTCCGGCTATCAGGACCAGCTCCTTTGTTGGATTTTTAGGGATATTGGCGAACCTTTGACATTTTTCACACTTTTAGGTGAGCAAGCTTGCATCCTTTTGCATGGAAGGCTAATAATATCTTGCCCTGATTACTTTGTGGACCATCGCCCGGCCTCTTGGGTGGTTCCCACTTATTCCCTCGTGTGTCTCCCAGAGTACACAGTCAGCTTCTTCTTCGAATAGGCATCTGAGTTAGGGGAGGGTGAAGCTTCTCTTATAGAGGGCGTCACCAAGGAAGAGATAGCGACTCACCCTTATTTTCACCTTTCTTGCCTCGTTCTTATTCTCGGATAGGTCACCGTTCTTAAAATATTTTATAATCTAGCTAACCCACTCAGGCTCAGGGCTGGCCATGTTGACCTCCTTACCTTCTTCTTGTTGGGAGATTACTATTCTTGAACATACAAATTAGTAAAGTTCATTGATCAATCACATATCTAAATATATTTTTTCATGATCACCATATGAATCTCTAAGATCTAATCTTAAAGGAAGTTTAGAATTACCTCAATGAATTAACCGG
>JAOXJP010167302.1:0-12756 GCA_025762735.1 Platanus orientalis
GTGGTATTCGTTTATCACACAACACTCCAAAAGCACCTCTCCACTTCAACCATCCCACTCTAATTCTATGAGCAACACCATCTACAATATCTCCCTCTTTGTTCATGATTGAACCAAGATAACGAAAATGGTCAGACATCTCTACCAACACAATACAAAAAAAATCATCATCCCTCGTACTCGGGATCATCTTGATTTTCTTTATCTTCTTCATTGTCCTCACCATCATTACCATCATCATCATCCCCCTCATCTACATCCTCATCATCATCTGCATCTCCATCATCTCTGGAATCCTCAGCTTCAACTTCCTCATTTGAGCCAGGCGCATCCTTCTGAAATGTGTTAGGTGCCGGCATGTCGAAGAGTCCTCTACCTGAGGAAAGTCACCCTCATCTTTTGAGCCATTTGCAAACTTGAGCTGGACGAACCTGTCAAGGTGATCCTCATTGTAGCAAGAGGCGAGAAGTTTCTGGTTGACTGTGATTTTCTTTTGGTTCTTAAGAACCTTGGAGACTTTGCCCACCAGTGTTTAGAGAAGACTCATCATTGTAGACTTGACCATTGAAGAGGTGGCTTTGTGGAGAGCTAGATGAAAGGTAAGTCCAGTAGATAACTCGCCAGCCTTAGTCATCTGGCCCATCCTGGATAAGGTGCCATAACCTATGGAGGGAACACCTCGACCTCCCTTGATTGCTACCTTGAATGGGACCATTGTGTCTATCATGAGTTTGGTGATGAGAGTGGGGAAAGGGATGTTACCCATTGGATGCTTGGCCTCTGATGCCTTGATCATTACGTGACAGATGATGGAAGCCACGTTTATCCTCTTGAGGTCAAGGATGGCATCGATGACATATGTCATGTCATTTGTCAGGTTGTTGCAATGTGTGGTGGGGATGAGATTGTACGTGAAGATTCTATGCAAGAACTCACCACGGGTTTGCAATCCTCGTGCTTTAGCTTCCTTGACCAATCCACAAATCAGCCGCACAGACATTGGACCCACTCTGCCTTCTTGTCCATGGAGAGTTTGGTGATGGGAAATACCAGGGCCTATGTTGTCACCCGTGGCATGCTAAGAACCTTGGCGACGAGATCTAGATTGACATGAACGGGAACCTTGTAGATAGAGGCAAAAAAGAATTTGTTTGATAGTTCTTAGCAAAGACATTCGAGTAGAATACTCTTACTGCATCTTCCTGGATGGGCCCTTTCAACTAGAATAGAGGGAGGCATCCTAGGGCTACAAGATGCTCAAAGATGCAAGCCGTCTTGAGAGCTTTAACCTCAACATAGTGCTCATTGCTAAAGGAGCGCTGAGAGAATACCTTCTTGTTCCTCTCCAAACTTTTTGCATTAATCTTTCCGACTCTTGGAACGCTTGCCTCTTAAAGTGGATGCTTCTATCGATTTCTTGCTTGGATTTCGAGGAGGTTCAGATGAGAAAGCGGCTTAACAAGAGTTTGAAGCCTTAGGGGTGGTCTATTTCATTCTGGGAGCCATGGAATCAAATATTTGGAGATTAGAGGATTTGGACAAATGCAAATCGCAAGAAAGAAGCTTGGAGGAGAGGAGCAGTGTTCATCAGGTGAGAAAATGGCCAAAATAGTGCTTGAAATGGATTTTTAAAGCCATGCATTTTCATGGACAAAACTGCCCTCCTGATCGATCACAAGAACCGTGATCGATCATGAATCCTGATCTTTGTTTTCCTCTTTTGTTGTCTGCATGTCAGAGAGCTCCAGTTCCTGGCTGAGGCCAAGGATGGGTCAATTGAGCTCTAGTCCCTCCTTAGTTCCCATTTCCAGCTTTGGTTGGCTTGGTTTCAAGGACTTCTATGCTAATATCTAGTTGTGCAATCCGATAGGATTCACGAGATTGCGTACAGACTAATAGCATTTCGGAGATATTCAAACTGCTTGGAATCAAGAAGTTTGGTAAGAACATCTGCTAATTGATCTTCAGTTTTCACATAATCTAATGTGACTACATTTTCTTTCACAAATTTTCAAATGAAATGGTGTCTAATGTCAATGTGCTTTATTCTTAAGTGTTGAATTGGATTCTTCGAGATATCAATTGCACTCTTGTTGTCAACAAATAGGCTCATGTTCCATTGTCTCAACTCGTAATTCTTAAGCATTTGCTTCATCCACAAGAGTTAAGTGCATACACTACCAGCTGTAATGTACTCAACTTCAGCGGTTGACAACGAGATGAAGTTTTATTTATTGCTATGCCAAGAAACAAGATTATTGCCTACACAGAAGCAACCTCCACTTATGCTCTTACGATCTTTAACATAGCCAGCCCAATTAGCATCTGAGTACCCTGGAATCTTAGATGTGGTGTTAAATGGGTACCACAACCTAAAATCTGTTGTCTCATTGACATAACGGATGATCCTTTTAGTTGCCTTGAGATGTGACTCTTTTGGAGCTGTTTGGTACCTGACACATGCACCTACACTAAAAGAGATATCCAGTCTACTTACAGTCAAGTAAAACAAGCTCCTAATGATATTCCGGTAGTAGCTGGAGTCAACCTTAGCTCCATCAAGATCTTTTGTGATCTTGTCACTTGTGCTAATGGGGGTGTTTGCTGGTTTGGATTCTTACAATCCAAACTTAGTCATAAGGTTTTTAGCAAACTTGGTTTGGCTTAAAAAGATGTCATCATTGGTTTGCTTCATTTTAATACGAAGGAAGAACCTTAATTCTCCTTCTATACTCATCTCAAAGTCAAACTTCATAATTTGGGCAAAACCATGAGACATTTCCTCATTGGTAGCCCCAAAAATGATGCCATCTACATAGATTTGTATAATAAGTATATTACCATTTTTCTTCGAGATGAAAGTGTTTATCTACACTTCCTCTATCAAAATAGTGATCAATAAGGAATACCAAGCTCTTGGAGCTTGTTTGAGGCCATATAGAGCCTTCTTGAGACGATATACGTAGTTTGGCAGTTGAGGATCCACAAATCCTTCTGGTTGCTCAACATATAATTTAATATAATTTAAATTTTAAATAGCATGCAATGGACAGAAGAATCCTAATGGACTCTAATCTAGCAATAGGGGCAAATGTCTCCTCAAAGTCAATGCCCTCAATTTGGGCATACCCCTTTGCCACTAATCTAACCTTGTTTTGGGTCACTGTACCATGTTCATCATGTTTGTTCTTGAAGATCCATTTAGTACAAATGACATTCTTATCAAAGGGTGTTTTAGTTAGGAACCACACATCGTTCCTTTTGAACTGATTTAACTACTCTTGCATGGCCATGATCCAATCTGGAACGTTAAGAGCATCTTTCACTTTTTTAGGCTCTTTCTTGGATGTAAAGCAAAATTGACTTACAATATTTTCTATTTGTCGTCTAGTCTTCACTCCAGTGTTTGGATCACTAAGAATGTCACCTTAAGATAATCCCTTGGTGAGCCTCTTCTCCTTGGGATGAGGTTGAACCTCTTCAACTTCATCCTCAGAGATTGCTTAAGATGTGAGCTCCTCTTGGCCTTGTTGAGAGCTTTCAATTGCTTTTGGAGACGAGGCTTAGCCTCTTGATCTGAGAACACAACAGATAGATCTACTTGTGCTTGTGTTGACTCATGATCATCTATCACTACAGTGATTGATTCTTTCATTATGAGAGTCCTCTTGTTGTAGACACGATAGGCTCTACTCAAGGTGGAATATCCTAGGAAAATAGCCTCAACACCTTTCTGGTTGAATGTCCCAAGCTATTCTCTATCCCTAAGGATGTAGCAAGTGCTGCCAAATACTCTAAAGTATTTAATAGTTGGAATTTTCCCACTTCACAATTCATAGGTTGTCTTTTCTGTTCCCAATCTACGGTAAACATGGTTTGAGACATAACATGCAGTGCTAATTGTCTTAGCCCAAAATATTTTGGCTAAGTCTTTGCTCAAAGCAAAGAAGTAGTTATATCAAGTAGAGTTATGTTCTTTCTTTCAGCCATTCCATTTTGTTGAGGAGTTTTAGGGGTTGAATATTAATATTTTACTCCCATCTCATCACACCAATCCGAGAACTTGTGATTCTCGAATTCTTTTACATGGTCTCTTCGAATGCGCTTGATAGTCAATTCCCTTTCACTTTGAATTTTCTTACAAATGTTTAAGAATTCATTAAAAGCTTTAGATTTCTCTTTTAAGAACGCTACCCAAGTGGACTTAGAGAAATCATCAACCACCACCATGAAATATTTCTTACCTCTTAGACTCTCTGTTCTAGTGCGACCAACTAAGTCCTTATGGAGAAGTTCTAGAGGTCTAGATGTCCCTGTTTGAGTAGTCTTTTTGTGTGGGACCCTAGTTTACTTTCCCATTTGGCAACTTTTGCACAAGGGGTTATCAATTTTACTTAGTTTAGGTAAGTCCTTGACTATACCTTCTTGCTAAGCCTAGCTAGGTTGCTAAAGTTAAGATGGTCAATCTTTGATGCCAAAGATTGGTCTCATCTCTTTGAGATATGAGACAAGTACCTGCTTCTTTCTTGTAGGGTTCTATGTCATAACAATTTTCACTTGTCCTCATTCCCTCAGTTAGGATTTTTCCTCCTACATGATCTTTGATCACACATCCATCATTCCCAAATTGGATTGCATAGCTTTTGTCACATATTTAGCTTATGCTTAGCAAGTAGTGCTTCAACTCTTGCATATAGAGAGCTTTGGTGAAAAGGAGAATGTCGGGGGCAATTATGGTTCTAACACCAAGAATTTTAGCGGTGTTTCCATCACCAAAGGTGACACCCACCTTAAGCTTCCTCAAGTTGAACAAATAGTTTCCTTTCTCCGGTCATATGCCTTGAGTATCCACTATTAAGATACCATCTTGAAGTGTTTCTGGATCTCAAGGCACTATGGATGACTAAGCATTTTAGTTCATCATTTCTCACCCACTTCTTAACCCAAGTTGGTTTAAAACTTTGCTTTCTAGCATTTTGTTCTTAAGTTATTTTTAACTTTTTGAAAATAGTTTTTCTTGTTAACATTTTTTCTACTTTGGATTTTTCTTGACTATTGAAATCTTTGGGATTTAATGTCATTTGCTCTCTTCCTACAATCCACCTTAATGTGCCCTTCCAAGCCACAATAGTAACAATGGAATTGTGGTCTTCTAAAGGTGTAGGATTATGTTTGTTTCCTTCTTGGGGGTTCATTATAGAAGGATTGTTGGGTTCTTCTAGGTTGCCTAGGTTGTCTAGATTGCCTTTTGACCATCCTAGAAGTGGAGGCATTCCCTTAAAATCCTCTAGATTTAGAGGCCTTCCTTGGAATCCTCTAAAGAATGATGCTTGGTTGGTTTGAGGTCTACTCCCAACCACTTAAGTGTAAGACCGAGATTGGGATTGCATTGGTCTTTCCCAAGTTCTACTTTGACTCATGGGAGTCTTTCCCTTGAGTGAGGTATTTGGTTTTTTCTCAACATTCTATGACCTTTAATAAGGTCTTGGGAGCTCCACTTTCTCCTTTCCCTTGTTGGAATTTTGTGGAGGTAGTTGAGTCTTTCCCATGGCTTTAACGAAGCCATTTTTTAACCTTTTAGTGGAGGAAGAAGTATTGACTTTAGAGTTATATCCAAGTCCCGTTATGTCTCTATGATTTTTACCCATTGTAAACATCTTCTTAAAATTGCCAATTCCTTGGGCAAGCATGGAAATAGATTTCCTCTTGTCTTCCTCAAGTTCCTTGATTTGTTTGAGGTAATCAAGGTACTTCCTTGTAAGTTGTGTACAAGTCATGTTTAAAGCCTTGTTTCTCTCATTCAAGGTCTTAACTTGGTCCTCCATCTCTTGGATGAATGAGTCATCAATATTGGTCTCATCATTTTCTTCTCTTACGGTTTTGAGCTTATCCTCAAGTTCAAAAGCCTTATCAAATAATTTTTTATTGTCCTTGAGAAGTCTTCCCTTCTCATGCTTCCTATCATCCTTCTCTAAGCATAAAAATATTTTATCTTTGTTAAGCTTCTTTTCTAGTTCTATAATTTTTAGGCTCATTTCCTCCTTTTTACATAGGAGCAAGTAATTTTCTTTGAATTTTCTTTTCCATTTCACTTTTCGTAGAAGACTCTTATTGTAGGATGGAGATTGTGTCTTTTAGGGATCTTGATTTTTCAGTCAATTCTTTGGTTTCTCTCTTGAGTTATTTGTTCTTGTTCCCCAACTCAACACTTTGAACGAAGAGGTCATCGAAATCCTCTTGTGCATCATAGGTCTCCTCTTCTTCATCATCTCCCTCATCCTCACTTCTATGCTAATATTAAACTCCTAAGAGTATAGAAAGTCATAAAGGTTTTGATCTCTTGTGAGGAACCTTCCTCACTACTTTAAGACTCATTTTTCAAAACCTCGGAATAGCCATCCTAAGTTATAGCCATGGCCTTGCCCTTTGGCTTGAACCTGTTCTTCTTATTACCACAGTCCTTGGTAATATGTCATCTCCCTTTGCACTCATAGTAGATGGGAGGTTTCTTGGAGAAGTCCTTCTTCCTAGAGTTAGGGAAGAAGCTTCTCACTTATTTGTTCTTGGAGTAATCCCTTGCATTCCTCTGAAAAAACTTCTTAGCCACCAAGACTAAGTCGTCATCTAAATCCTTGTGTGGATCTGGAAGGTTCCTCTACCTTAAGGTCCATGCTCTTCTTCTTGGTATTGACCCTGATAGCAACCTCGAATGATTGAAGGGAGCTTATCAATTCTTCTAACTTGATAACTTCAAGGTCTTTGCTTTCCTCAATCATAGTCACTTTAAGTCTAAACCTTTTTGGGAGTGCTGGACTACTTCTGACTCAGATATATCTTCTCCTAGGCTTTTCATAACATTTACCAAGTTGGACAACATGGCATGGAATCTGGAGACTTCCTTGTCTTCCTCCATCCTAAATGCTTCAAGTTGTGCGGTGTATATTTGAATCTTGGACATCTTAACGGCACTCATACCCTCATGAGTGATCAAGAGAAGCAACCACATTTTTTTGGCTGTCTTTAGATGAACTATCCTCCTAAACTCATCGGGGGCTAGACCACTAGCTATAGCATTTAAGGCTCTAAGGTTATACTTGTGAGCCTTCGCTTCGATGGTAGTCCATTTACTTCTAAGTTTGTTGGGAAGTGTATAGCCATTTAGTACAATGTCCTAAACCTTGTGGTCATAAGCATTTAGGAAGATCTCCATTCAAGATTTCCAAATTCCATAAGTCACTTCCATTGAAAAATGGAGGGTTAATAGACATGCTACTATCCTCTCTAGCCATGTAGTGTTGTTCTAGAATTTTTGTTAGGATCTAACTTAGGCTGTTAAGCTTTATATGAGTAACCTAGGCTCAGATACCAATTGAAATACCTAGCCGGTTGATCTTAGAGGGGGGAGGGGAGATTTAAAACTTGTTTACCCCTTATCTTAAATATTAGGATTGATTTTAATTCAATTATAGTCTTCTTGAATTAATCCAAGTGTGTGTGTGCTACAATGTAACTGTTAAAGAATAATGTTAAATAGATGGTGTGCAAGAGTAGATGTAAGCTAACAAGTAAAGAGACAAGCAATCATACAATCAATCCACAACACAAGATTCATAGTGGTTTAGCATGATGGCCTACGTCCACTCTTCTAAAACTCACTACCGAGCTTAGGTAAATTTCATTTAGATTGACTAATACAATCTAAGTCAAAACATACAAAACCTAAACTACTTGCCCTTGTCAAGCTAAGCAATACATACGGTGTCTTCAGCGAGTGTGGTCAAACTTCCGGTGTCTCAGGCGGAAGTAAAGCAAGATAAATATGAATATGAATGCAAATAAATGCAAAGAGTAAGCAAATATTACCACTAGATGGTTGATATTGCTACTTAACCAAGTAAGAGTGTTCCTTGTTGAGCTAGTGTGCCTTAGTACACTCACAATACTTCAAGCCTTGGCTTTAGTGCTCCTTGAGCTCAGTCAAACAAGGGTTTCTTTTCAAGACAACCCATTTGTAGTTCTCCTCAATGACAGTAGCTTGGAGTTGTAGAAGAGAAGACGAGAGAGTGATCTTTTGAGAAGTTAGCTATTCAAGCTCAAAACATTGAGGGGGAAGGAGATTTCTTAAGGGAGGAGGCTTACTTTTGGCAAGGTTTCTAACACTCTCTAGCTTGCTTAAAGTGTTGCCTTAAAGAGGAAAGTTTTTCTCTGATAAGAGATGTGGAACACTCCTAACCATTAGATTTGAATCTTTGAAAATGGGCAACTCTGCCTTCGATTTTCAAAAATGTGGTTCAAATTTTGAAACATTTTGCATGAGAGGAATAAAAAATTAAGTTTCATAAAAATACCCTCGTGATCGATCACTAATCTCATGATCGATCATGAATCAAGCTTCTGGCCTTTTCACCTCGTGATCGATCATGAGATCCGTGATTTGTCACAGAACCTGAGCCCGATCATGCCTGAAGGGGCCTGCTGTTCGGGTCTCTCAAACTGAGACCATGATCTTGGTCGTGAATGATCAAGGCCCTGATCTTTGCACTTTTCTGGTTTAAGTGAAGGGGATATGCTTGGGCAGTCTTGCCATGGGTATTTTGTGGATTTCTCCCACATGCTTAGGTCCACATTTTGGTCAACTATGTTTTATGCAATTCATGCTTTGTACCTTTTGGTGAATGGGCAATCCAAGATGACTTCTAGTCTTCCTTCAAGTCTTTGGTCCAACTGACTTTTTATCTTGAACTTGGTAGCACATTGGACGCTTATAAGACCTAAACCTTATATATGATTTTTCTATTAGATTGACATCAATTACACTAAGAAAAACCATACACAGCTAGGTCTTATATAGGACTTAGACTTAGAATAACCCTTCAAGTAGAGTAAAGACTTTCAATCACTTCTTACATTTTCAAGATGGCAAAATAGAGTTTCAAGACTCAAATAACTAAGAACCGTAATGTTAAACTCGAAATACATCTTTATAGAACATAAAGACAAACTTTGGAATGAGAAAAACTATAAGAAACCTCAAAACTCGCAGTCTCGGGTTGATCACAGTCAATACAGATACCTTCTATTAAAATAATCATATCTTCTTCTAGAAAAATCCAATTTGTACACCATTTAAGGCATTGGAAACTAGCTTCATAGATCTTTCCAATGAAATATTGCTCAAATTCTAATTCGCACTGAGTTGGTACAGGTGTACCTTGGAAGTTACCCCAAAACTGTTGATTGAGAAGAGTTCTAGAACCTTGCCAAGCTGATGACTTGTCTTGCCATATCAACAGTAGTATCATGGGACACTTGAATGTCATGATCTGAGGTGTCATAGGAGACTTTGGTGTCATCGAGGTTCCCAAACATCTTCCTCGCATCACTATTCTTGAATTTAGGATTGATCATTATCTTCTTTCCCCTAAATGGGATCCCCATCAAACAATAAAAATTGAATGGGATCATCATGTGCTCCGCAAAGTAGAAAGGAAACTGTTGGTCGTAGGAGACCATCTTTCGGCAAGTGCGGCATAATGTCACTAGTCCCCTCTCTGGGAAAGGAAGGTAAAAATGGTGCCAAACCTGGTGTTGTTCACGATCTCTTTGGCCCTCTCCGATAACCTTTCCCACCAATCCAATACCTTAGCTGATGAGCCATGGGTGCGGATGTCATTGCAATCCTACAAACAATGCAAAACACAAGATAGATGTCATTGAATGTGGCATTTTAGCAAAAATGTGCAAGGGAAACATGTAGCTCGCCTCAAGATTTCCATTGAACACCTTAAGTGTGAAATTTCGATCTCACAATGAATGACCAAATGAAGCCTTTTTGCCAAACCACTACCCAAGGAGGTGCACAAGGGTGACCATTGGGTTGGGGGCAGTTCTAGATCTCCCCCAAACAGAGAAATGCACCCCCCAAAAGCATTTGTTGTGCGTGTTCTTCCACGTCTCTTTAACACAAATTACCACTCCAATCTGCCCTGTTTTGTCACAATCACACTCCAAATAGAGAGAAATTTGAATTGAATTGAAATGTGAGAACTTACCGCATTCCACTTACATAGTGATGACAAGTGGAGCACTTAACACTCCTAAGACCTTGTTCCCTTCGTTGAGGCTGCAAATGTATAGACATTTTGAAAGTGGGGTCCATTCTCACGAGATTTGCAGATCATGATTCACTTTTTATCTAGAAAAGGAGGGGTTTGTTGAAAGTGAAATAAGTGAAAATGACCCTTTGAACTTAACTTATAACTAAAGAAATTTCATATTTTCACTTAGGCCCCTTGTTTATTCATTTTGGCAAAATCCCTTGAAAAAGTTCTAAATTATGGATTCCCCCTTTATAAAATGTCTTTTACAGTAATTCTGAAGCGCAAGGAAATGTGTCATCCAAGCTTGAGGAAACTTCTAAATAGGATATCAATTGAGGAGAAAAGGGGTATGGCGCCTCAAAACTGGCTT
This sequence comes from Platanus orientalis, assembly GCA_025762735.1. NCBI lineage: Eukaryota > Viridiplantae > Streptophyta > Magnoliopsida > Proteales > Platanaceae > Platanus > Platanus orientalis. Next base: position 10,471 of record JAOXJP010167302.1, read on the forward strand.
GGGATCTTTGTTATCACTGGTCCAAATTGACTTAGATAGGAATGTATTGGAAGCGGCTATAGCTTTCTAGGATCCCAAAGCCAAAGTGTTCCATTTTGGGAAGTTCAAACTTTGCCAAACCTTGAAAAAATTACAACTCTACCTTGACCTTCCATCGTAGTAGGATAGTCATAATATCATTCCAAGGGCCAAAGCTGGTTATATAGTAGACTTCAAGTCATATCTCAAAATTGGCAAGGATCGCTTAGAAGATAACAGCAAAGGGAATCAAGTTCCGTGTCCTCCGAACGTTATACTCAATAACTGTTGGCAACAACCAAGTGACTGGTCCAATGAATATAAAAGGAGAGCATTCATTGCTACTATTGTTAGTTGCCTTTCCCCACTAGGTCTTCCTTAGTTTTAGAAAACATCATCAATGTATTGTGACAACATAGCAGAAGATGTCCATTGTCCCTGTTATTTTGGTTGAGCTCATTTCTAGTCTTACTATGCAGTGAATGACTATTGTTGTATCAAGAGCTATCCTGTTTTTCTTCAAGTGTGGTTGAAAGAGCATTTCATCATCTTATCCAGTATTGACCTTAGAGCAACAATTTATGGATCCCCTATTTCAACTGACCTCTTGAAGAAGGAAAAGCCCAAAGGCACTTCGGAGCACTACAGAAGCATTTTATCCAGTATAAAGGGAGAGCATATCATTTGGAACAAGCCATGGCTCAAGATTCTCCATCCCAGGCTAGTCATCTCGAGGAGGCGATACCTGGTGTTAACCAACATCAAAACCTCTATTCCTTATGTTCCTATTCAAATGTTGCACCAATTCTCACTATCGCAAATACTCCAAAAAATTGAGGTGCCATATCATGATATTAATATACTTGGTCTGTCCTCACTAGAATGACTCTTTCAAGACTTATAGGACTTGTGGTTGTTCGGTACTCATTAGTTCTTGGAATTTTAGATCACTCAAGTACCCAATACAATGAAAGAGTATTGCTGTTAACCAACATCAAAACCTCTATTCCTTACGTTCCTATTCGAGTGTTACACCAATTCTCACTATTGCAAATACTCCAAAAAATTGAGGTGCCATATCGTGATATTAATATACTTGGTCTGTCCTCGCTAGAATGACTCTTTCAAGACTTACAGGACTTGTGGTTGTTTGGTACTCATGAGTTCTTGGAATTTTAGATCACTCAAGTACCCAATACAATGAAAGAGTATGTTGTTTGGGTTCAACAATTCTCTAGAGGTCTGCCTCAAAAATGTAAAAGGAAGAAGGTTCATGTTAGTGATTTGGAAGAATTGGGAAGCCGAGTATTAGAGCTCCAACGATAATTCGAAGAGTAAAAGCAATAGGCTATCTAAACCCAACAAATTGCAAAGGACAAGGAATCCCTTCTTGTGGAAGTTGGAATCCAAAAAGGCCAATCAGAATGAGAAATCCTTAAGGATGGAAATCCATCATCTACAAGAAGGCCAAGACATTCTTGAAAGCTGACTTGAAAAGCGACACGATCTCTATGAATGCTAGTCATTTTATGAATATCACATTCCATATCAGGGTTCAATGATGGATCAAGCACATGAACAAATCACATTTTTTAAGAATGAATTGGAGAAGTATAGGCCTCTAGATGTGGTACCCCCCCACCCATAAGTAAGAGGAGGCCACCATTAGGTTGTAAAAGCATTTAGGTCATGAAATAAATAAAGTTTATGCATCTTTTATATATTTTGTGAAATTAACTCCAAGATCTCAGTAAAGATTCTTTAAATTCATTAATTCATCAATTTATTCATTCATTCATTCCTTAATTTGTTAACTTGTCAATAATCAGCTTTTAAATCATTTAACCTCATTCTTTATTCATTTAATTCCCCCCTTATATAGTTGGGCAAGATAGCCAAGCCTCAAAGGTGGAGAGTTAAGCCCCTTTCCTTTGTATGAAGTCCCATCTTCACTCAGGCCATGGCAGAAGAAGCAAGCACCCATCCTCCCACTCATACAAAGTCTCAGAAAGAAGGATAGCATGATGATTCTCCCACTGTGGTTATGTTTTAGAGCAGAGTATGCACAATTGATGAAGGACATGGATCAGTTGAGAAAGAAAAAAGAAGAAATTAGAGCTACTAGAGATCCCTATACATCTCAGGCTCCTCTGCCACCTATTTCTCAAACCTCTGTATCTCCTTTTAGGTTCCCTTGTCCAACCCATTCACCCGCCTTCAATTCCATGCGAGAACTAGCACTCATCCTACCTCTTTGAATAGTTCTCA